>JAAIIK010019968.1:124566-134566 GCA_014706435.1 Silurus glanis | reverse complement strand
CCACAATTCCACTGTGCATTCATGTGTGTATGTATCTGTAAATATATATAACATCAGAAAATCACCAGAGAGACAACCTTCATCTTTGAACTTTAAGCAATAACCTCTCTCTCTGTCGTCCCTGATATACAGTAATATGTAGCACACACACACACACACACACACACACACACACACACACACACACACAAATCTAGACAGAACAATAGGCGGTTGGTGCTGCAGTCTGGGCCCTACAGAGCTCCCACTTCCTCCTGCGCACCCGGACACTTTTTCCCACACACATCTCGCAGTATTATTGTGAAATGAAGGAAGTGGATGAAATTCCTGGGGTCCTGTGGAACAAACAACCACCTCAGGAACTAATACAGTGAGCGCCTTTTTAACAGAATAACACGCCGATAACTCAGTTTCCGGAGTGTGTTTATACATCAACACAATAACATTAACAACCAAAGCTAGAGGTGCTAGCAGATTAGCTCATGAAAGAGAGAGAGAAAGAGAGAGAGAAAGAGAGAGAGGGAGAGGGGGAAAATGCAGTAATCCAGGTCCAGGAGATCAGACACTCAAAATGATCTTCTGTAATCAGAAATTCTGAGCTCATGAATATTCATGTGCACCAGGACCAGTCTTAATAGACTTTCGAGACAGCGAGAGGGCCGTTGTGTAACCTTTAACCTTGCTTGTTGGTGTGTGTGTGTGTGTGTGTGTGTGTGTGTGTGTGTGTGTAATTACAGACTGTGGACAAGAGCAAAAAAGCCACTAATGGTTTTTCATGCTCATTTCATATTTTGGTTCTGCATCGGTTAAGCTCTAGAATCTATTACACACACACGCGCACAACTCCAAAATGCTTTTGATGGTCTCCTGACCTTACGGATGTTTCCAGATCGTGTTCCGAGGAACGCCACGCTGTAGCCATCATAGACGTATGCAGACACGGCGGTGAGACGCTCAGACGTCTCTGTGTACACAGCGAGACCCGAGACGAGCTCCGACCCTCCGAGAGGCTGATTAATGTCCAAACCACAGAACCCATCTCCTATAGGCACCGGCTACAGGGGGAGAGAGAAAGAGTGAGAAAGAGAGAGAGAGAGAGAGAGAGAGAGAGAGAGAGTGGGGGGGGGGGGGGGGGAGTGGGGGAGAGAGAGAGGTTGAGGTTTTACAGCATCTTTACTTTCTATTTTGCATGACTCTTTTCCATGTGGAAAAATTTCAGTAAAAAGGCAGGTGAAAAAATCTATCTATAAACACGTGTAGACGAGGAACAGAGACACGTAGATTTTACCTATTTAAAAAAGTCAGTTCTAGAAGATAAAAAGAAGCTGGTTATCATGAACTTTACACAGAGTCTCATTTCCACAGCACAGTTCACAGAAACCCTGGAGGTTGCTGGTCAACTCATAAAAAGCTAATTCAATTATCAGTTCTTCTGCTCCGAGTCTGTTGCACATCGTTTCAGGATCTGGAGTTTCTGTCTTCCAGCGTTTGTTCTTGCGTGATATCCACACTGCAAGTTTAGCTGTTCCTGTTAAATCATTTCAGACACAATCTTCTCCTTTCTGAGAAGTTGTATTTCAGTCCCCCGATAAAAACCTTCTCACCCAACTTCATCAAGTTTTTGGAACCAGCACTTAATCAATGTAAAAAGACCATGAAATCTTCTGCATTTTAAGAGCAGATGATCCAAGTGCTCTTTTTTCCCACAGAATCTGCAGTCCACCTTCACTGCTGGATTGAGGTGGGCCACATGCCCGTCTGTAGCTACTGCCCCGTGAATGATCCTCCACTGCAGGTCAGCAGTACGCTTCTCTACAGGGGGGTTATACAGGGTCCTCCACCTGTCCCGCACCACAAAGTCTGGGTTCAACATCTCTGGCCATCTTGAGGCTTTTTGTCTCTTTAAAGAGTCTTTGTGCAGGACCTTTACTGTGAGGTGGTACATCACTTTCTTTGTCATGTCCTTGAAGAGAGTCTGTGGTGTTTTAAAGGACAGGATGGAGTCTGAGGTTTCCGCTTCTCCCCCTCACGTATGGCTGGGAAGATTTTAAGTCCTGGGAACTCAGTGTCCTCCTCCGTGTCCTGTGTGGGTCTGTGGTGCTCTCTGATGCAGGTCCTGTGACTGCCTGATAGAGCTGTAGAGTTCTTCCTTCAGCTTTGTGACCAGACGTGAGGATCTCAGTCCAGTCACCTCTTTCGGTTCTTAATCTGATTTCCAGCCTCGCTCACTCAGCAGATGCCCGAGCTTTACGATGCCGTTCCTCAGTAAACATGTGCGTATACTCACTGAGGACAGCAATCTGGTTCAGATCATCAGGTTAAAGAACAGAGGTTTTTCTGGTCTCCATCGTTCTGGTGTCTCCATCTCTCACAACTCAACCTTCTTCCATTAGAAACAGTTGTTTGTGAAGGTTACCTGCTCGCCTCAGAATAGCGTTTGCAGTCTTTTCCCACACCACGTCTTTGCTGTATAGAAGCTTCTGTGCAGCTTGTTTTCTGCTCCTCACATCCACCAGTCCCTGCCCACCTTCCTGTAATGGTTAGATGCAGGTCTGCTGCGTGTGTCCAGTGTTTTCCGCTCCAGAAGAAATGTCCTTTGTATGTTGATCAGTCCTTCTGGTGGTTCCATCAAAATGGTCTTATGCCACAATGTTAAAGCAGCCAGATTGTTTACTACCAGAACTCTTTCTCTGTAGGACAAACGCGGTAATAGCGATTTCCATTTGGACAATGGTGCCGACACCTTTTCCAGCAGCCCCTGCTAATCTGCATAGCAAAGGTTCAATGACTCGACTGTACAGCTGTCTAGAAAGTGGGCAGATTTGCTGTATGCCTCATCACAGGTGTTTGGGCAAGAGAGGGAGAGAGGAAAAGAGAGAGAGAGAGAGAGAGAGAGAGAGAGAGAGAGAGAGAGAGAGAGGGAGAGACTTCACTTGACTTTTTAGGTTGCTTTATTGCTAAAATAAAAAAATAATGTTTAAGCATTAAATGTACAGAAAAAAAATTAAATAGGGGGGCAAGTCAACTACAATGAGGATTAAAATAAAAAAGAGCGAGAGAGGGAGAGAGAGAGAGAGAGAGAGAGAGAGAGAGAGAGAGATTAGACTCTGAACACTATAGAAAATTATATGGCCAAAAGTATTGGGACACCTGACACCCTCACTGTTACACAAAGTTGGAGGCACACAATATATTTATAGAATGTCTTTGGGTGTGGCATTGAAATCTTCCCTTCACTTGAATTAGGAGACCCAAACCCAAACTGACAAATACTAGAAAAATTAAGAATAAATGAATCAAAACTCATGAAAATAAATAAAGAAGGAAAGGTTGAGTTATAATCTGGTTTTAAAGATCCAGTGATTACAGAAGAAAACAATTAGATGATGAACAAAAGAAATTAGAAGAATAAAGCAAATAAGAGAAAACAGGCAGGATGGAATGGGATAGGAGGAGAAGGAAGAGGAAAAAAATGGACATAAAAAATGGAGCAGATGTAGATGGTGAGGGTGCTGATGGAGAATAACAAGAAGAACCTGTAAGTTTTTTTTCCCTTACTGTGTATGTGTGTGTGTGTGTGTGTGAATGAGTGAGTGAGTGAGTGAGTGAGTGAGTGAGTGAGTGAGTGAGAGTGAGAGAGAGAGAGAGAGAGAGAGAGAGAGAGAGAGAGAGAGAGAGAGACGCTGTCAGTGTGTGTAGAAGTGGTGTGTGAAAGTGCCTCCATGATTATCTACGTCTGTTAGATCCTAAATGACCTCACGCTGGACGTGACGTCTGGACGCTCGAGTGAATCGGACATTTCAGTTGCGAGCGCTGAGGAAATGTCACAGCACACACGCAGGATTGAGTTCCGCTTCAGCACATAGCGAATGTTGTTGTGCTGTACACGATGGTACATGATTCTAAATGCCAGCAAGATGCGTGTGCACACACACACACACACACACACACACACACACACACACACACACATACACACACAGACCTGGTGTGGAATTAAACAGAGCCTCTTAGGAAACATGACAAGAGAACAGGAAGTGCTGATCTGTTTATCTGTAGGATCAACGCTCGTGTACTCATGAAGTAGAAAACTAGCACTGCACCTGCCAGCCAATCAGAAGCCAGAATAATCCAACCAGTGTTTTTTGTGTGAAATTACTGGAGCATGAAACACGTACCGCTTTTGTGCACTGAACATCTTTTCCCAGAAGCCAGTGCAGCTCCAGGTTTCCCTCCCCCTGGTAGCAGGACTTCAGCCTCTCTTTGATCCGCGCGTTAATATCCCGGATGGTGAAAATGCAGAGCGTCGAGTCGTCTGAAGGTCTCAGGTACTGTTTCTGTCCCTTGGAGAAGACGGCGAAGAGAACGTCATCCTGTTCGGTGATGTTCAGCGCGGCGGCCATGACGCTCCCGGCTTTAGCCAGAAACGCTGCCTGGAGCAGGCGGTACTCCACTCTGTTCTTCACGCAGCCCACCGGTAGGGAGACGTACGAGTGGAACTTATCGTCGCCTTTGCAGAGCCGGACCACGCGCGACGTGTAAAAAAGCTCTCCTGGGGTCTCCGTCTCCGGCTGCACGGTCAGGAAGTACACGAAGCTCCCGCTGGAGAAACCATACACGTAGTCGATGTCGAAGTGCGTGACCAGAGCTAGTGTGTCAGAAGGAATCTTGACTAAAGATGAAACAAAGTCAGTGTGAAGCTCGTAGTCCAGCATGGCCGCAGATTCGGGGTCTTTGGGCAGCTTGCGGCTGGAGATGGTCGGGAAGTAGTCCTGTTTGCCGCCGACGGACGTGCCGATGTACAGGGTGGCGTCTCTCTCGCGGCCTCGATCTCGGCTTACGATCACGCCGCACATGCCGCCTGTCTGGTTCACGCTGGAGAAGTAGTGCTCCTTTTTGTGCGACGGTTCGGCCAAGATGAACAGATCGTCCAGTCTCAGGATCTTGCACACGCCCTGGTACAGGCTGCCGCATGCCAGCAGGCGGTTGTGCAGGTCGTCCACCAGCAGCAGCTTGTTAACGTTGTCGGTTCTGGTAAGAGGCTCGGAGCACGGCTGCATGATCAGGGGAGGATAACAGGCCTGATTGTCCAGCTCGGGCCCGGTGTTGTGTGTGACCTGGAGAGCCACATGGGACGAGAGCTTGTACACACGGTTGATTCCACCCACGTACACCGTGCCACTGGACTGGTGGACAGCCAGATGACTCAGACTCCATTCAGGCCTCTCAGACTGGAAGACGTTAAGGGTCTGACAGGAACACACAGACCAGAAGATGGAAGACAAGCACATGAGAAACGGAAGTTTCTTCTTAAGTCTGTCGTCAACATGTTTCTCCATTCTTAAGGAAAGAGGTCAGTTTCACAGAGAAAGACTGCAGCTGTCGTTCTCTTCTCCTTCTACTGTTAGGTCCCAGAGCGAAAAATTCTCTTTGGTGTTTACATCATGAGCCTGAGAGGAGAGAAAGAGACAAGCAGATCATCAGACACTTCACGAGATGGAGAGTTTTAGTCTTTTATTAAAACTATGGAAGTCACAATCACACAGGTGTGCGCTGTAGCTTCACAGTTTCCCTAATAACTAAGATTCCCAAAACACTGCTCCAGCATGATGATGCTCCTGTACACAAAAGCAGGTCATTGGAGACTTCTTACCTCCTCCAAGATCAGTTTCTGCTGAATGAACATTAATCCCTTCAGCCAAACCCCTAAAATTTTGTGGAAACCCTTCCCAGAAAAGTGGAGCTTATTATAAGAGGAAAAAAGGGGAATAAGTCTGGAATAAGAAATTATGGGTGAGATGATCAGGGTGCACTCACTGTTACTTCATTACAGTGGAGTTTTTCTCTACTTCGTTATACTTCACTGTTGAAAAAGTGTACATATGTGAAAATTCTTATTCATACACTTTTCACATGATTTATACTGATATTCATTCATGATCAAATTAGATTAAATTAGGCAACCCTTTCAGCTCTGACAATTTTATGCACATTTTGAACAATTAGCCAAATATATTCTTATTTTCATTTTTTTCTGCTTTCAGCAGTGTGATTTGCATTTTTCATTAATTAAAAACATCTAATTTCTTCCTTATGCATTCATCTCTCTCTCTCTCTCTCCTCTGTCTTTCTTGCTCTTATACCCTTTGGCTCTCGGTCTCTCTTACTCCTGTTCTCGTTTTCTGGCATAAATCTGAGAGACATGACACATGTAATCAGTTAGTAAGGAGAGGAGAGCATTCTGCCCATATAATCAATACAGAAAGAGAGAGAGAGAGAGAGAGAGAGAGAGAGAGAGAGAGAGAGAGGTGGAAAGTAAGAGAGCTTGCAGACACTTCTGACTTGCCTCACCTCAGAACGCTTATTACCTCACTGTGACTGCAGGGGTGGCCGCACCTCATTAATTACACACACACACACTCACTGTGTATCAATTCCATCGTTAAATTAGCATGTAAATAACTTATGTTTCTACATTTTTACATCTCTCTCCATCCTCTCCATCCTCTCTCTCTCTCTCTCTCTCTCTCTCTCTCTCTCTCTCTCAGGAGTAATGTTTTCAGTTCACCAGTGAGACTGTTGCTCAGTAATAAACACTCCAGAGCCAGGCTCCACCCCTCCCCACTCTGCCCTTTAATTTCATTTGCATTGTTTATGCATATGCATTATGCAAAGTCAAACAGTCAAAGTCATGAGAAGGCTTCAGGAGATGAGTGGCTCGAGGAAATGAAGCCTCTTTAGAAAGCACAAATGACTAAGATGTTCAGAACAGCAGGGGGTGGAGGGGCAGGGGAGGGGGGGGGGGGGGGGGGGGGGTGTCATGGACGCATGCTGTGTGTTAAACATCTGAGGTTAATCTCACCTCTGCTGTCTGAACGCACGGTTTGATCACAAGGGCAGACTCGAGCGCTCACGAGTGTCAGAGATGATCGATCACGTCAACATGAATATTTCAGCACATTTTTTTTTACTTCATCAGTTACATTTTAAATTGATATCTTAAATCAAGGGTCACACAATGTAGTGTAAATCCTTCTAGGGTAAATATTCAGAACAGATGACCGGTTACAGTAGGAGCAGGGGCAGGATCTGATACCTGAATAGTTCCAGTGACGGTGGTCAGGCTGTTGAACAGGAAAAGTCTGCGATCTGATTGGTTGCTGCAGGATTAGGGACTGAGAACGAGATAAGCACTGCAGTTTGATTGGTTGCAGTGATATTACAGGCAAAAAAACAATCTGATTAGAGTGACATTAGGCAAAGTGCAGATACTTCAGCTCAAATGCTAACAATGTAATTGGGGAGGGAACTGAAATCTGATTGGATACAGTGGGATGGGGGAGAGAACTGTAATGTGATTTTGTTAGAGTGAGATTGGGTCCATTCAGTCTGAATGGATAAAGTAGAGTTGGAGAATGGAACAACAGTCTGATTAGATACAGTGGGATGGGGAGAGAACTGTAATATGATTGGATACAGTGGGATGTGGAGAGAACTGTAATCTGATTGGATACAGAGGGATGGGGAGAGAACTGTAATCTGATTGGATACAGTGAGATTGAGAGAGAACTGTAATCTGATTGGATACAGTGAGATTGAGAGAGAACTGTAATCTAATTGGATACAGTGAGATTGAGAGAGAACTGTAATTTGATTGGATGCAGTGATATTAGGATACTGAAATTACAGTCTGATTGAATACATTTAGATTGGGGGAGGGTAATATATAATCTGATTGAATACAGTGGAGTTGGAGTACAGAACCACGGTCTGACTGGATACATTGGAATTGAGGGGAGGGAACTATAGTCAGATTGGATGCAGTGAGATTTAGGATTGGAACTGAAATCTGATTGGATACAGTGGGATTGGGACAGCAGCTACAATCCAATTTGGGATTTTTAGGCAGCAGCTGTATTCTGATTGGTCACAACAACATTGAGGTAGTGTGGTTTAATGAAATGTAGCCCATAACCAATTATTATCAATTATAATACATGTGACATAGGATGAGATCTTTTGATGAGGTGGAGCTCTACTAACATCAGATTAGCACTTTTTATGATGTCCAGCAAAATCTTTCTCACTGCTCAGACCTCTGCAGTGTCTGTGAGAAAGCACGTGTCTAATAAGGTAATAATGAATTCATAATTGTTTGATATAAATATTTAACAGAAAGACAGAGCAGGAGTGATGGTTCAGTAATGAAGGAATAACATTTAATATTTTATTGTGTCGTACAGGAGGATTACGGAGCGTCTTTAACCCGTCTGCAGAAAAAAATCAGGCTTAATGATGTAGAAGTGTAGTGTTACGGCTCAGAGGTCATAAACCTGATGTACTTTATTACACAGGGAGGTGTTCAGTGAAAGATTAACGCTCATGTACAGCGTGTTCATCATCTGATAGCCTTCATCAGGGTCAGGGGTTTTTATTCTAACCAGGGAGCTGTTTTTGCCGTGTTGACATAAAATCCGTGTACAAATCATAAAGGGGTAACAATTATTTCAGGGAGGGGGCAATAACTACCACAGCGCAGGTTTAACACAAGCTTTCTGGACTTGAGGTTTAGTGTAGTGTTGAAGGGGGTGTAGTGTTGGGGGAGTGTAGTGTTGTGGGGGTGTTTTGATGGTGTTTTTCAGGGTTGAGTGATTAATGGTGGAGGTGTGATGTGGGTATTGGTGGTGGTGTATTGTTGAGGGGGGTGTTGTGATGGTCGTGGTGTAGTGTTGAGGGGGGGGTGTTGTGTTGGTGGTGGTGTGTTGGTATAGTGTTGAGAAGGTATAGTGTTGAGGAGGTGTAGTGTCAAGGAGGTGTAGTGTCGAGGAGGTGTAGTGTGGAGGAGGGATAGTGTTGGTGGTGGTGTAGTGTTGGTGGTGGTGTAGTGTTGAGGAGGTGTGTTGAGGTGGTATAGTGTTAAGGGAGTGTAGTGTTGGTGGTGGTGTAGTGTTGGTGTAATGTTGAGGGGGGTGTAGTGTTGGTGTAATGTTGAGGGGGGTGTTGTGTCGAGAAAAATATTCTAATCAACCTTATCTAGCGTGTGTTTAATCCACACATGATGTGTCTGCTCAGAGACTTGTTCTGAGTTCCGACAGTTGTGTTGGTGTAGTGTTGAGGGGGTGTAATGTTGGTGGTGGTGTAGTGTTGGTGTTGTGTTGAGGAGGTGTTGTGTTGGTGGTAGTTTAGTGATGAGGACGTGTAGTGGTGAGGAGGTGTTGTGTTGGTGGTGGTGTAGTGTTGGTGTAGTGTTGAGAAGGTGTTGTGTAGAGGAAGTGTTGTGTTGGTATAGTGTTGAGGGAGTGTAGTGTTGGTGGCGGTGTAGTGTTGGTATAATGTTGAGGGGGGTGTTGTGTTGGTGTAGTGTTGAGGGGGGTGTTGTGTTGGTGTAGTGTTGAGGGAGTGTAGTGTTGGTGGTGGTATAGTGTTGAGGGGGGTGTAGTGTTGAGGGGCGTAGTGTTGAGGGGGTGTAGTGTTGGGGGGGGTATAGTGTTGAGGGGGGTATAGTGTTTGTTGGTGGTGTTGTGTTGGTGTAGTATTGGTGGTGGTGTAGTGTTGAGGGGGGTATAGTGTTTGTTGGTGGTCTTGTGTTGGTGGTGGTGTAGTGTTGAGGGGGGTATAGTGTTTGTTGGTGGTCTTGTGTTGGTGTAGTGTTGGTGGTGGTATAGTATTAAGGGGGGTATAGTGTTTGTTGGTGGTGTTGTGTTGGTGTAGTGTTGGGGGTGGTATAGTGTTTGTTGGTGGTGTTGTGTTGGTGTAGTGTTAGTGGTGGTGTAGTGTTGCGGGGGGTGTAGTGTTGGTGTTTCTCAGGGTTGAGTGTTTAATGGCGGAAGTGTGATGTGGTTATTTATCAGTGCTGAGTCGCAGCTCATACCTCTACACACAGCTGTCTGTCTCCAACTCTGTCCATTAGAACGGCAATAAAACTGCCAAGAGCGAGGGACCGCTGAGTCAATCACACACACACACACACACACACACACACACACACACACACACACAC
>JAAIIK010019968.1:82111-98865 GCA_014706435.1 Silurus glanis | reverse complement strand
TATATATATATATATATATATAAATAAAACTCATGACCTTTCGATCAGAGGTCAAACATCTTAACCACTGAGCTAGCACTTCCCCCACACACTGGATTTATTCATTTAAAAACAGGTGATTTTTATTTTTCAAAATTATTTTTATATGCAAAGCGAAACAAATATATATAATGTGGATTTATTTGCAGTAGTTATGTGAGATGGAGCTCCAGGTTCCCAGTGTTCAGGTGAAATTTGTGTGTTTTTATCACCTTGTGAAGATCATGAACACTCGTCTCATCACCGATGATCTAATTAGCAGTTCCACGCTCTAATGTTCCTCACCTGGGTTCTGATAATGAGTCCCAAAAGGCAGTGATTTATTTCACCTGTGACAATAAAGAGATAAACAACATTATCCTCGCTGAAACCTGGACATATCAGGATTTCAAAACTACTTATATACTTCGAATATGCAATTTTAATTTATTATAAAAACTCTTTTGGGCTCTCGTTACAGTGTTTACAGCATGATGGAAAACCTGTTTATGTTTATGATTTATAAATAATGATAGATCTCAGGAACTTGTACATGCACAGGCTTGTCCTCATCCCAACAAAAATGACAGACCTGTAGGGAAATCAGATGCACTACAGGGTCTAATTTAATTAACCCATCACCATACACATGGGTAAGAGAAAAAAGCTCATACCCACAGAACAGTAAACAATTATAACCTTGGAGAAGAATTTAAAACCCTTTTACTCTAAGAGCTCTTGTAGCTAGTGTAGCTTTTAATCCAATCAATCATTCAAATTATTATTCCTTTTATAAATATGTAATAACATTTGGTCCAATCCGACATTATTTTCAGACTAAGCTATGTTAAAAAAAAAAAAAAAAAAAAGCAAAAGAGCACTGTTTGATCCTGCATTCTGACTGGTCAGAAGAATATGATTAGTTCTCTATATCAGCTGCTCTGTCACTAGCACAGGTTTATAATGATACACTACTTCAAATGCTTTATCGTTTCTATAGTAACAGTAATGTGTACGGTTGTAAACCATGTGTATTTGTTTATGCAACGTGTTTTGAAGGAGTCTGCGGTGTCAGTGTAATGTTTAAGTTTTCCGAAATCTTGTTAAATGTAGCTAAAAATGGAAATGGTAGATACATAATACTTACATAAATCACTAAGGTGGTGTAAAAGAAAGGAAACACTGAGGGAAGTGCCATTACAGGAAAACAATCAACTTCCGGATGGTAACAGTAACTCTGCTTCACTGGATATATGGCGATAAAATTGTTCACGCTAAACCTGGCTGCACTTAGCTTTCATCTCCACTGACGCCGCGGTCTATGTGAATCATAAAATATAGATATTGGGGAAAAAATACATTTTAATTCTATAAATCCTGAATCTGATACACAAACACAAGTTGTTCTCCTCAGGCTCTACACATTGTTTTGAAGGAAACGTTTTACTACAGTGATTGTTGGAGGTGTTCGTGTTCCAGTCCTGCACCTGTAGTTGTTTTCACTAAAAGCCTAATTGTGCAGTGAGCAGGTGGGGACTCTGGACTCTGGTTTCCATGGTTACTCAGAATCTTGCGGTGTTTTGTTTCGGCGTGCGTCGGGGCCCCAGCGGAAAAGTTCACCTTATAAATTCGTATATTTTTACTTTCATTTCCCTGCGATGAAAATTACAAATGCGCGTGAGCCATCGCAAGAAGACGTTCCAGGTGAAATCTTATTAATTTCAGATTTTTTTCACATTTTTTAATATAAATTAATTTAGAAACATTTTCAACTTTCAATTAAGACTTTCTGTTTCCTAACTGTCTTTGTGTTGCTGTGTGACTCAGAAAACAGGCTCCATGGACCTCTGCATCACCATTAAAGGAGTCTCGTTCCTCCTGCAAACAGGGCTGGGAATTCTGGGTAACGCATCCGTGCTGATGGCGTACGCTCACATGTCGTTGGTAGAGTCGCGCCTGCAGCCAGTGGACAGGATCCTGGCTCACCTGGCGTTCAGTAACCTGCTGGTTGTACTGACACGTGGTGTACCACAGACGATGGTCATCTTCGGTATAACTCATCTACTGGACGATCCAGGCTGCAAAGTGGTGATCTATGCCTACCGCATCACCCGTGCCCTCTCCATCTGCCTCACCTGCATGCTGAGCTTCTTCCAAGCTCTGACCATCTCACCGTCAGCCGGGCCAAACCTGACCAAGCTGAAATCTCGTCTCCCACAGCTGGTCATTCCAACCTTCGTGAGTCTGTGGCTCTTCAACATGCTGGTCTGCATCGCAGCTCCTCTTCTTTCGGTAGCACCTCGAAACGGCACCGTGCCCCCCTTCACACTCAATCTCGGATTCTGCTATGTCAACTTCCAGAATAACCTGGCATACGTGGTGAATGGGGCAGTCCTCTCCACCCGAGATTTCACCTTTGTGGCCGTGATGCTGGCCTCCAGCGGCTACATCCTCATCCTCCTGCACACACACAGCAGGCAGGTCCGGTCCATCCGACGTTTTCAGCAAGGAACCTCCATGGAAATGCGGGCCGCTAAGACGGTCGTCACGCTGGTGGTGCTGTACACGCTGTTCTTCGGCATCGATAACGTCATCTGGATCTACATGCTCACTGTGGCCCAGGTTCCACCCATGGTGGCGGATATGAAGGTGTTTTTTTCTTCGTGCTATTCCATGCTCAGTCCTTTTCTCATGATAAGCACCAATAAGAAGATAAAGGAGAGGATGATGTGTGCGGCTGGAGAACAGATGAAGGAGGAATCCAATGAGAAACCAAACACCAAATGAACTGCGTTTATTACACGTTCAATTTGTGATACCAGCCGACAAATATTTTAGTATTCTTGAAATATATTATTAATAATGTTATTTCTGAGTCTACTAAAAAAAATGCATGTTCTTGTAGTCATTTTTTTTGTTGCCAAAATGGCGGCCATTTTACACCTACTGACAATTCTACAAATGTAATCAGATAATTAATGACTTATTTTTTTCATTATATATGATGTTAAAAACACAAATCATGTAAAAGGAGAGGTCGCTTGTGTTCAGGTTACACATTAGACTGATTAACAGTGGTGGACAAACGTGCAAACCCTTGTAGTTGATTTAACTACACTCCAGTAAAAATGTCCCTTTAAACTTTAATTTGAGTAAAAGTACAAAAGTTTTTGCCTTCAAATGTACTTTAGTATCCAAAGTACTATGATTTATTATAACTATAATGTTCCTATTATCATTTTTTATCACAAGACTCTTTACTTAATCAACTCAGTTTATGTAAAAAGACTCGAATGTGACTCTCAGCACACTGATCTATTAATAGAATGATATTAATGACTCAAACACTGATTGATTTCTATTACAATTATCACAATTATCATGAACACAAAACCTTCTTTTCAGCTACTTAAAAAAAAATCGCGCAAATGTGGCGAGTTCAAGTCTGGAGTTTCTTCATTATTTATTCCTCTTTAAATGTTCTTCCTGATGTTGAACTGATGCTGAACTGTAAGTTGGTGATCAGTAGATACACCAAGCGCTGATCAAAAGAAGTACAAAACAGAGCGTGCGCTCGACCCTGATTGGTGACTTGCTGCATGTTTGACCAGTTAAATTTTTATCCTCATTAATAAACTGACTGATTTTACTAAATGTAGTTGAGTAAAAAGTAAAAAAAAATTATTTTGAAATGTAGTGAAGTAAAAGTCTCCCCGAATGGAAACACTTCAGTAAAGTTCAGATACGTGAAAAAGCTACTTACGCACAGGAACGAATTACATTTACTACCTTACTGTCCACCACTGGTGATTAATCAAGCTAACCACAGAGAAATGACCATATTAACCATATTAAATCACTCTAACTTAATAGGATGATAGATGCTTATTGATCTCTCCATGCAATCTGTCCAAATATCCCTCATCATGCTGATACAGCTTTTTAAAGGACACACTAGACTAATACATACCCTGTGTGAACATATTAGCCATGCTAAACTTATAATTAATTACACAAGTCACAGATCTTCAGCTCATACACATGGAGGAACCTGTGAAAGACCTCGGTGATGAAGGAGACATAGACTAGAGCCTAAACCTAATGCACAACACTTAAACCTGAATTCACTGCACATATAACTGCACATCTGGCATACACCAGATATATAGTATATGCACAAATCTGATTGTGTGTAAATTCTTTTAATTATATTTATATTGTAAATTTGATAAAGATAAATAATTATAAATTTACTTTTTAAGTTTTTTTGTATTTCAAAGCATTTGCATTAAAATCTAGTTTAACTTAGAAACTTCATTAATATAAATTAACACTCACCACAGTAAATGTCACGACTCGTCAAATTTACACACATGCTTTTTAGGCACTTCACACGCGCATGATTTTGCTCTCATTTTTGATATGTTTTAGGTTATTTTATTGTTTATTTTTGATTCCATGATAAAAAAAATTCAAATTTTTCCATGTAGTGTGGAACGGTTTAAATTTCACGTGATTAATTCTACATAATTATTAAATTAAGAATCATGAAAAATTATAAAAATAAATAAATAAATAAAAGTAATAATACATGAAAAAATATAAATAAAGAAATATATATATATATATATATATATATATATATATATAAAATTAATGTGGCTTTACTTGTAGTGGTTATGTGAGATGGAGATCGAGGTTTTGGCCTGTGTTCCAGTGAAATGTGTGTGTTTTTATCACCTTGTGAAGATCATGAACACTCGTCTCATCACCAATGATCTAATTAGCAGTTTCATGCTCTAATGTTCCTCACCTGGGTTCTGATAATGAGTCCCAAAAGACACAGATTTATTTCACCTGTGACATTAAAGAGATAAACAACATACTACAAAACTACTTATATACTTAAAATATGTGTTATATAAACTATTTTAGGCTCTTGTTAGTGTTTACAGCCTGATAGAAAAAAAACTGTCTATATTTAGTTCAGTTTATTTTATAAATATAATAAATCTCAGGACTCTTGTGCACTATATAACTGTATAACCGCATTACTATAAAACCTTCAGCTTTAGCATTTCTTAAAGCAATGTAGTGTATAATAATAACACAGTAGTTATTGTTAGTTGTAGAGAGTGTATGTGTATAGTGTAGAGTGTGTATGTTGTAGAGAGTGTATGTGTATAGTGTAGAGTGTGTATTGTGTAGAGTGTGTATGTTGTAGAGAGTGTATGTGTATAGTGTAGAGTGTGTATTGTGTAGAGTGTGTATGTTGTAGAGAGTGTATGTGTATAGTGTAGAGTGTGTATTGTGTAGAGTGTGTCTATAGTGTAGAGTGTGTATGTTGCTGCTTTTTGCTATATAAAGATGATGTTTTAAAACAGAGTATATTGTTTTCGGTTCTATTTCTTGTTCTAAATATCGAAACGATTATTTTAAATAAGCATAGTATAGAAACAAAGTATGAAAAGCGGTAATCAAACTGACCAGCTGTAAAAAATATATACAGTATATAGCTGTAGAGATCTGTATAATACTCTAGGGTTAGATGATATTACAGTAGGACAGTGTTTTGGGTAATAACAGTACTGTAGTGTAAATGGATATTACGATAGTCCTGTATTAACGCAGTGAAGGGTCTGGTCTGGAACCCAGCTGTCAGATTTTTGCTGTAAATTTACACCAGAAAGTTTTACAGTGTAGAAATCGTACCTGCGCAGGCTTGTCCTTGTCCCAATAGAAATGACAGACCAGTGGGGAAATCATATGCACTACAGTGTCTAATCTAATTAATAAATCAATATACACATGGGAGATAAAAAAAATCAAACCACAGCACAGTAAACAAATACGTATACACTTGAAGTGAGAGAATTCTATATTCTTAATTTACAAAGTATGAGCGTTCGTGTCTCATGTAGCTCTAAAGCTAATCAATAATTAAATTTAATAATATTTAAAGACCAAAAATTAAAAACCCTACACCACAGTGCTGTTAGATTAAAACGTTCTCTATAACAACATCTCTGATGGTGTTATATTAATTAGAAATTTAAATTAAATTCATTTTTAATTAAAACGTTTTTATGGCAAAATGGACATTCGCAGGAACATGTATAGTTGTAATAGGAGTCAAGCTGTTTATGTGACGTGTATGGAAGGAGTCTCCAGTGTCAGTATGATATTTAAGCTTTTCAACATCTTCAGGCGGGGGAGTGGTGGCTCCAGCGGTTAAGGCGCTGGGTTATCGATCGGAGGGTCTGGGGTTCAAGCCCCGGTATCGCCAAGCTGCCACTCTTGGGCCCTTGAGCAAGGCCCTTAACCCTCTATGCTCCAGGGGACCCTTACGAGAAAAATAAATCAAGGACCGTGACGTCGGAGCGATGTGGGGCCGCCTTCCCGTGGGCTCACCACCTGCAGGAGGGACCGTAAGGGACCGGTGCTGAGAGGATCGGGCAGCAGTCGAAGGCGGGGGCCTTGACAGCCCGATCCCTGGACACGGAGAAGTGTCTAGGGAATCTGCTTAGACTGCTGCCCCCGCGACCCGAATTACGGATAAGCGGGAGAAGATGAAATGAAATGAAACATCTTCAGGATAGAGGAATTTACACTTCCTTTAAAGTCTGATGCTAACATGAAGTAACAAGTTTTTTGTTTGTTTGTTTGTATTAACTTCAAGAGAGTGAATGTACATCATCTGGAAGATGCCATTATCCAGAAGAACTAGAAGTGGGAGATTAGTGAGGCTGGGGTCTGAACTCATGACCTTCTGTTCCAAAGTCCAATGCCTTTACCACTAAACTACCACTTCCAAGAATAAAGAGAGGCTGGTAAGGGGACGAGTGTTAAAACAAAACAAAATACTGCTATAACAAATATAAAGGTACATGCACTTTACTTATATGAAACAGTTCTAATTATTGCAATGGTGTAACAGGAACGAAAGTTCTTCTCCTCAGGCTCTACGAATTGTTTTGAAGGAAACGTTTTATTAGTGATTGTTGGAGGTGTTCGTGTTTCAGTCCTGCACCTGTAGTTGTTTTCACTAAAACCTAATTGTGCAGTGAGCAGGTGGGGCTCGCACTCAGTTTCCTCGGCGACTCTGGTTTCCATGGTTACTCAGAATCTTTCGGTGTTTTGTTTCGCCGTGCGTCGGGGCCCCAGCGGAAAAGTACAGCGTATAAATTCGTATATCTTTACTTTCATTCCCCTTCGAAGACAATTACAAATGCGCGTGAGCAGTCAAAAGGTAAACTTCCAGGTAAACTTTTATTAATTTTGAATATATTTTTATACATAACTTATTTTAAATACATTTTCAGCACCGTTTTTTTGTCTCTGTTTTGCTGTGACTCAAAAAAACAGGCTCCATGGACCTCTGCATCACCATTAAAGGCGTCTCATTCCTCCTGCAAACAGGGCTGGGAATTCTGGGTAACGTGTCTGTGCTGATAGCGTACGCTCACATGTCGTTGGTAGAGTCGCGCCTGCAGCCGGTGGACAGGATCATGGCTCACCTAGCATTTAGTAACCTGTTGCTCCTGCTGACACGTGGTGTACCACAGACGATGGTCATCTTTGGCCTGCATGACCTGTTGAACGATCCAGGCTGCAAAGTGGTGATCTACGCCTACCGCATCACCCGTGCCCTCTCTGTCTGCCTCACCTGCATGCTGAGCTTCTTCCAAGCTCTGACCATCTCACCGTCAGCTGGGCCAAACCTGACCAAGCTGAAATCTCGTCTCCCACAGCTGGTCATTCCAACCTTCGTGAGTCTGTGGCTCTTCAACATGCTGGTCTGCATCGCAGCTCCTCTTCTTTCGGTAGCACCTCGAAACGGCACCGTGCCCCCCTTCACACTCAATCTCGGATTCTGCTATGTCAACTTCCAGAATAACCTGGCGTATGTGGTGAATGGGGCAGTCCTCTCCACCCGAGATTTCACCTTTGTGGCCGTGATGCTGGCCTCCAGCGGCTACATCCTCATCCTTCTGCACACACACAGCAGGCAGGTCCGGTCCATCCGACGTGCTCAGCAAGGAACCTCCATGGAAATGCGGGCCGCTAAGACCGTCGTCATGCTGGTGGTGCTGTACACGCTGTTCTTCGGCATCGATAACATCATCTGGATCTACATGCTCACTGTGGCCCAGGTTCCCGCCGTGGTGGCAGACATGAGGGTGTTTTTTTCTTCGTGCTATGCCACCTTCAGTCCTTTCCTCATGATAAGCACCAATAAGAAGATAAAGGAGAGGATGGTGTGTGCAGCTGGAGAACAGTCGACTGAAGACTCCAACGAGAAACCAAACACCAAATGAACTTTTTTTGTGATACTAGAAAGCATATATTTTATTATTCTTGTTTTACATAAGTATATAAATGAAGATAAATACATAATGTTTTGCTCTCTGTGCTGACTTTTATTTTGTTGCCAAAATGGCGGCCATTTTGTACTTGTACAGCTCTGTTTTTTAAAGAAACCCAAGTGGTAATTCTACAAATGTAACCAGATCATTAATTTCCCCATTATTTATAATGTTAAACACACGTCATGTAAAAGCTGTAAAACACACAGACGCGGCTTGTGCTCGGGTTGTACGCTAGATGAAAGAGCGCATGCGCGATACATCATGGCCGACGGGCACCTACACACATGCGCGTTTGTGTCGCGCATGCGCGGTGCTCATCAAGCAATCGCTCGCGGTGGTGACAGTTGCGCCGTTGTGCTTTGACGCTTTTGGGTGGGAGAGACCGGAAAAACTCGCTCGCTAAAGCATCAAACACAAGGTAAATAAAGAAACAAGCATAAATGTTGGGTTTATAGATCGCATGTGTCGCGTGTATAACGACCCGTGATGTTCGGCGATCTTACAGCTCAGGAAAAAGACCGCGATCGGGGAGTTTTATTCCTCCAAACAAAGGGCCGTGTTCGCTGGAACAAGTCGCACTTCCGCTTATGGGGCTATTGCTAAGCTAAGCTAAACAGGGTTCCTGAATAAGGAACGTGTAACAACGAAAATAATGATAAAATATTTAGTTTAGAAGTAGGGAGAGATGTAGAAGCTGAATGTGATCTCTGATCTGAGAGGAGATTCACCGTTAAACACATCTAACTCCCCACATTTCCGCAGTGTTTATTATTTATTTAATAAATCCGGTTGTTGTAACGACCTAAAACATTCCCATTACAAAATTATAAGGTTTTAAACTATTTTAATACGTAATTAACGGGTTTAAATGTGCTTCATTATTTCCGGAGTTAATCCTGAGAGAGATTAGCGACACTTAGCGCTGTTCCGGTTTGACATTTTCACGGTTTGATATCGGACAATACAATTATATCATGATATTTCGGTATTAAGCCACTACAAACTGAAATAAAGTTTGATATAAAATTATGTACTTCACCTGCATCCTATATTTAATATATATATAATATTGTGCAGAATTTTCTATTGAATCCCCCCAAAAACTCTAAACATTACACATGCTTCATGTATCATGTTTGCACCCCTTCATCATCATCACTTGCATGTTTATTTTTTAATTGGAAAATATAATGAATAAGATCACGGTCGCTATCTCCTGTGACATTCTTTTTTCATATCATGTAAACCAGCACTCTCCAACCAATTTGCACCATGAACCAGTTTCCAATGATACCCTGGGGGATCAGACCTATAACTAAACACAATAACATATATACTAGTATTCAAATGTTATGATTTAATTATTACATATGAATTATTCAATATGAATAAAAATAAATTACTATAATACAGGATCTAAATATTAAACACACTGCAGACCACAAACCTCAATAAAATAGAAATAAAATAAACATTACAGAAAGTCTTTATTTTTTTGTGCTGCCCAATACTGATAGTTAAAAAACTCTAAATTTTGATTTGGTCAGCTGCTCTGACAGCCTCAAATCACCACTTTACGTTAATTTACTCTGTCTTATACCTTATTGTTTTTAAGGTTACGGATCGTTTTAGGTGCACAAACGAAGTGAAACCGTGTGTACATGTTGATGTGGTGAAAGTCTTCTGAGTCTTCAGTGTCAGTGCTTTTTTAACAGTGCTTTGTCACTGTTCTCCATGGATTTCTTGTAAAATATTCTTCTTTAATGAATTAATAAATAGTTGTAAATTCTAATATTGTACTTTTATTTAAATGTAAATTAAATGTATTAAAATTTCATTATCAAAATGTTTCTACATTACATTTACAATTAGAAGTATTATTACTTATAGTAATAGTAATACAGTTAGTATTATGGTTACTACTAGTAGTAGTAGTCTGAAGTGATAGTACGGTAATAGTAGTACTTAATAGTAAAAGTAGCATTGTAGTAACACTCGCAGTACAGTGTTTAGTGTAGTAGTAACAGTAGCAGTACAGTGGTTACTGTTATAGTAATAGTAGTAGTACAGTGGGTAATGTAGTATTAACAGTAGCAGTATGGTGGTTAACATGGTAGTGACAGTAGCAGTTTGGTGGTTACTGTAGTAATAACAGTAGTAATAGTACGGTGGTTACTATAGTAGTAACTGTACAATGGTTGATATAGTGGCAACAGTAGCAGTACAGTGGTTACTGTAGTAGTAACAATAGCAGTACAGTGGTTACTTTAGTAGTAACAGAGGCAGTATGGTGGTTACTGTAGTAGTAACAATAGCAGTACAGTGGTTACTTTAGTAGTAACAGAGGCAGTATGGTGGTTACTGTAGTAGTAACAGTAGCAGTATGGTGGTTAGTGCACTTACAATAGCTGGCTGGTAGTAATAGTAGTAGTGTGGTTGTTACTGTAGCAGTACAGTGGTTACTGTAGTAATAAGGTGATTACTGTTGTCGTAACAGTAGAAGTAAATTTGTTACTGTGGTAGTAACAGTAGCAGTAAAGTGGTTACTGTAGTATTAATAGTATCAGTACAGTGGTTAATGTAATAATAGAAATGAAGTGTAACAGTACAGTGGTTTCTGTACGAGTAATAGTAGTGTGATAGTAACAGTGGCAGTAAAATGGTTACTTTAGTAGTAATAGTATCAGTACCGTGGTTAATGTAGTAGTAACAGTAGTGTAGTGTAACAGTATGGTGGTTAATGTTGTAATAGTAGTGTAACAGTACAGTGGATACTGTAGTAGTAACAGTAGTGTGATTGTAACAGTATAATAATGAATCTAATTTAAAGAACTAGCTAGACTAGCCAGATTCCTGCTACTAATAGTGACTGGTGAAATTGTTGACATGGATAGATTGTGCGTACCAGTTTGTGGCTTTTCTGAGAAATACAAGTAGCCAACTGTCAATAACATATCCAATAGTGTACCTTGGCACCAGCGAGTGAGTTCTGGTTCATGTCTCTAACCCAATTTCTGTGTTCCTCCAGAGAGATGGCAGCGATCCGTAAGAAGCTGGTGATCGTGGGGGATGGCGCATGCGGTAAGACGTGTCTGCTCATTGTCTTCAGTAAGGACCAGTTCCCCGAGGTGTACGTCCCCACCGTATTTGAAAACTACGTGGCCGACATCGAAGTGGACGGCAAACAGGTACCTGAAACAACACCAACACAGGGTAAAGAAAGGTGTTGAGTAAATTAAGTTCGTATTGATTTTCTGCCTCCTAATAAGAAAAAGAACTACCTTTGAGATTAACAGCGTAGCTCCAATAGCTAGGACTGGTAAAGAACGGCGTCATTGTTACAGTGGGTCATTTTTTTTGTGTGAGAAAGTGTAACATATTTTACAATTATAATAATAAAACAGTAATGCGTAAACAGTATATAATTAAACTTTATAGCTGCAAACTCATTTTGAGAAACCTGTGTGTGTGTGTGTGTGTGTGTGTGTGTGTGTGTGTGTGTGTGTGTGTGTAAGGTGGAGCTGGCGTTGTGGGATACGGCAGGACAAGAAGATTACGACCGTCTCCGTCCTCTCTCCTACCCCGACACTGACGTCATCCTCATGTGTTTCTCCATCGACAGTCCTGACAGTCTCGGTACAGTACACACACACACACACATCACCATCACCCTTCACTCCTCTCTGTCACAGTTAGCATAGATTTCAACTTTGCTGACCTTTAATATGAACTTTTTAATTTTTTTTTTTTGTGGAATTTACAGTTTTCACTGCTAATGCTAACTAAAGGATTTACAACTTTTTTCAGAAATAAAGTTTCACTGCTCCCCTGCTAGCTAGCATGAGCTAGCCTGACAGGAAATCTGAGAGGAATCTTCAAAATACATTTATTTTCCTCTATATTTCCACTCATACCTCCATGCTATCTGGCTAATAGAAGGTAATCTGTGAGGGCCGTTTGTTGAAAAGTAAAAGTATTTCAGAATAGCAGTTAGCTCATATTCATAGCTAACTGCTAAACTCAACAAATTTAAAGTCAAATGTACAAAGTCATAATTTCTACTGCTAATGCTAACTAAAAAAAGAGCTAACCTGACAGGAATGTTTGAGGATCCTGTAATGCTAACGCTGACTAGCCAGCAAGCATGAGCTAACCTGACAGGATTTCTAAGAGAAAATTTAAAAAGAAATCTTTTTATTATAAGTTCACTCATATTCATAGCTAACTGCTAAAGTAAACTAATTGAAAGGCAAGTGTACAAAGTCATAATTTCTACTGCTAATGCTAACTAAAAAAAAAGAGCTAACCTGACAGGAATGTTTGAGGATCCTGTAATGCTAATGAAGACTAGCCAGCTAGCATGAGCTAACCTGACAGGATTTCTGAGAGAAAAGTTAAAAAGGAATCTTTTTATTATAATTTCACTCATATTCCTAGCTAACTGCTAAACTAAACTAATTTAAAGTCAAATGTACAAAGTCATAATTTCTACTGCTAATGCTAACCTGACAGGAATGTTTGAGAATGCAACTCTGAAAAGTTAGCATGCGATAACCTGACAGGAATTTTGACAGTATCACAATAAATTAACTTCTTTTTAATAAATGTCCACAACTTACCTTAATAATGCTAGTTACTAATATGAACAATCCCCTGGGAGGATAATTGAGACACACACCTCCTTCTTTACCTCACAAATGACCGATTTAAGTTTATATACCAGTGTATAACCACGCCTACCTCCATGTAGCTCCTCCTCCTTATACATCTCTATACAGACTATATGCTGCTGTATAAGTGCTGGGGGAATACCAGTAACAATTCACAGACATTATTGCGCGCGCACACACACACACACACACACACAAAGTGCAAACAGTAAAAGGAAATAAGCACAGTAGGAAATGAACAGTTTTTTTATAGCATGTGAATCTGAATAGCTCCGGTTTCCTGTGTACAGAGAACATTCCGGAAAAATGGACTCCTGAGGTGAAGCATTTCTGCCCCAACGTCCCTATCATCCTGGTGGGCAATAAGAAGGACCTGCGCAATGATGAACACACTCGGCGCGAGCTAGCCAAGATGAAGCAGGTAGGCAGCAAGGGTTTATTAGACTCTGGGCCCTAAAGAGGAGTTTAGAACGCTGAAATGTAAATTACAGCCATGTTGCTAAAACAGAAATCAGATTACAGAAGTCTAAATATAATGCAGACTTAATTACCGACTTCTTAAAGGCAAATAATGGAATAAATAATGTCTTAAAATATGCAGGTGGAAATTATTTAGACAAAAAACAAAAGTTAACTGAATGTGAGGTCAAACCATAACTATACAATCTGAGAAAATATGTATAATTATAATGAATCATATTGGTGTTGGTAAGAACCTTTAAAGGACAAGTGAGTGAATAAATAGCGAGTGTCTGACTGCCTTTCCAGAGTGTGCTGTACGTTAAATATCCTCTGTCTGCAGGAGCCGGTGAAAGCAGAAGAGGGGCGCGACATGGCGAATCGGATCTACGCCTTCGGATACATGGAGTGTTCAGCTAAGACGAAGGACGGTGTGCGGGAGGTGTTTGAAATGGCCACCAGGGCGGCGCTGCAGGCCAGGAAAGGCAAGAAGGGCAATAAATGCCTCCTACTGTAAAACAAGCAGGACTCTGTGCTCATTATGTGGGGTGGGAGGGGCCAAATATAAGCCACACCCCCTTTCCCCATCTCCCTAATCAGCCTGCCTGAAATGACTGTGCTCAACCGTTAAAAACGTTTTCTTTTCTCTTGTTTGTTTTTTTTTTAAAGAAAAATTGTCTTGAGCGAAACCAGTAACGACTAGTTAAGGAAGTTATTGTTTTTGTCAGTATTTAAAGAGGCAGACCAGGAGCTATGCTGTTCTATTGTACCTTCTTTCACACATACACGCACGCCATTATTAAATTCGCCATATAAACCAGTGCCGAGCCAGTGGTAAAAGAAGCGGTGTTGGAATCGTGTATTCGCTTGTATCAGTGAGGTTTCATCCACGCAGTTATTTCGGATTATAAATATGCAAATGAAGATGGGGGGGAAAAAGCTGATCAGGACCAATGTGCAGTACAGAAAAGACACAACGCAGCGTCTGTGTTTTTTCTGGAATGCATACACTTGGACAAGACTTGAACCTTTTTTTTTTCTTTCAAAACAAACAGAAACCTAATTTGGTATCTTTGTGTATTAAAGAAAAACTTTTTAGGAACCATGTCTTTGTCTTTTGCTTGTGTTTTAGGGAATATTATTTTACTTGGGGGGGAAATAACCCACACTGTAGCAGGTAAAACCATGAAAACATGACGTGTTATTGCATCATAAATGGTAAGAACCAATCAGAATCTGATATGCAAATAAAAGCGATGGGAGTGTGTTTAATCTGCAAATTTGTTCAAGCATACAGAACATTTTCCTCTTTTTATGACATCATATGACTTCCCCTTTGTGTCACCATTTGAAGGAAAGAACTAAAAACTTATGATGAAACCATATATATTTCATTACTCCTCCAAGTTTCAGAGCATGGATGACTAGATTCTAATTGGTCAGAAGGCATTGCTTACAAAACAATAAGGAATGCTGAATAAGGGAAGCCGGCACCATATACATCAAACATTTACTCCCAGACCTGCTTGTATAATCAGTCACCATCTTCTGACTTATCAGAATCTGGGTATGTAGCCACACTGTCGAGGTTCTCTGACTGAAGCATGTGTCAGAGTATGAGGTGTTTATCTCCTCAGGGTGATTTATCAGTAATTGTATTAAACGTCTTTACATTCTAAACAAGCAATCTGAGTAGGAGTGTGTTTACTTTTTGGTTTTAATCATCAGTCTGTAACAAAGTACTCTGAGCCATCCACCATCCGAGCGTTCTGTAGTCGTCACTGGTCTTTCTTCTCGGCTCGTCGAATGTGTGCGATGATGACGGGCAGCAGGGCGAGTGCGGTGAGTAGTGCCGCCACCAGGGGGCGATAAAACAGCCAGCCGACGGAGATGATGAGGAGAGACAGAGAGAAGGACACACACACTGCGAAGAGCTTCACACCCATTGACACCAGCTCTCTCAGCACAGGGACCCAGTCCACTACACACACACACACACACACACACTAAATAACCTGCTTACACACACTACCATGTAGTAAGAGTAATTATCATTTCAGGGTATCACGTGTAGACGTGTGCGTTATTTACCCAGAGTGTAAAAGATGTGCATGGTCATATTAATTGCGATGAACATGACGAGCCAACCTATAACTCTCAGAGCCCACGTCCATCTCATGTTATACTGATGTTCTCGATCAAAGACCTCCTACACACACACACACACACACACACACACACACACACACACGTACAATTAATGTGTATAATGTCTCAATCTTTATCAAAGTTGATCAAAAGATAAAAAAATAAATAAATCAGATCTATTATCTGCATATATTCTGCATATTAAACATATAGCCTTCATACTTTAGGCTAGAGGTCGAGTGATAGTGGATTTTAACAATATCTAGGTTTGATCATTATTGCCTATAATCGATCAGCCAATAGTTTTTCAAATGAGTACTGGATCAAAACAACAAACGAACATAACTCTACATGTAAAATAATACTGACTTGTAAAACAGTACTGAATGATGAAAATGTACTAAATGAAAAATATGAATATATTAATTAGATTAATAAATATTAAGGTAAATAAAAGACAAGTTCAAAGTAAAGCTAAAAGTAACACTTGGCATCAGTGATTCGCCTCTAGAGGCTGCTATTATAATGTATAACGTAAACTATCTGTATATATTTTTGCCGCCAATAAACTATCGGTGCTGATTAATCGACAAAACCGCTGAATCGGTTGATCTCTACTTTAGGCCACGCCCCCTCCCTGCAAACACATTATCGTGATCACTCGGCTCAACGCCGTCTGACGAAGCGAACAACAAAACGCTAACCTGTTACGCTAAGCACCTGTTAGCAACGTTATCTACAAAGATCCATAAGCACCAGTTACACACTCGTACCCCTGCTGTGAGTTCCTCCAGGTACAGGATCTCCAGCGTGTCTCCTGATTTGGTTTTAAAAGGCATCAGTCTGCTTTCCTTCTGCATTGCCACCACACTCACCTGCACACACACACACACACCTCCATAATGAAAATCAGCTGATGCTTTATCAAGTGTGTATAGAGGATGTTGGTGAATAAAATCACTTTCTGCGCTGGTCCGGGGAAGGAGCCTTCACCACTGAGTCCGGCGTAGGAGAAGCTCACACGCACGTCTCCTACCTACACACACACACACACACACACACACACACACACACACACACACACACACAC
>JAAIIK010019968.1:26176-54794 GCA_014706435.1 Silurus glanis | reverse complement strand
TGGAGGAGGAGGTGGATGAGATGGTGAATGAGAAGGTGGAGGAGGAGATGGATGAGATGGTGAATGAGAAGATGGAGGTGGAGGTGTCCCGCTGTGTTCGGGGTCAGTACTTTGGAGAACTGGCACTCGTCACTAAGAGACCTTGAGCTGCGTCTGTTTACGCCGTGGGAGATACAGTGTTTAGGTAAAAGACTGCGTTCCAAGTCCTTTTTTCGAGTCCCTTTAGAGTTTGTGTTAAGGTCCGTCTCATTGCTTCATTAAAATCAGTCAACCAGACAGATTTTTTTTCCTTCTGTCTCCGTCAGTGATCGACATCCAGGCGTTTAAGCGTCTGCTTGGTCCCTGTAAAGAGATCCTGAAGAGGCACATTGCTTTGTATAAGGAGCAGGTGGTGGCGCTGTTCGGCTCCAGAGAGGATCTGAAATGCTGAGAGGTTGTTTATCGTCTGCTCTTCTCCACCTGTTTTGTGGATAGTTGCATCGACATCAAGGTAGACCCCAGGAGCACAAGTTTACTCAGTAGGCTACTGATATTACATTAGTGGTTTATTCCTCCAGGTGTAAACAGGAGCAATGAAGTACGCAATACTTTCAAACTTATACTTCAGATTATTTATCATAAGCTACAGATGTCCTCAGTTTTGGTAAACCATTTACTCCTAACACTGTTCTGAAGAATTCTGGAGTGTTGTGTAACATGTTTGTTTACGAGTTTTTCAAGTTCCTCCACATCTCTCAGTCAAACCTGTTCGATTACTGAGTCGTATCTGTAAGAGGTGGTTGTGAAATTTCTAGAACGTTTCCTTCAATTAACACTTGAAAAATAGGTGTGTCCCCTAGGTGATCTGGGTGTGTAGGTGAAGTGAGTGTGTCCCAGCACTGGTTTCCAGTTGGTCCACAAATCTCCAGAGTAGTTTCTCATTGGCATGAGCTCATTATTGGGCTCTCAGGTGATCAAGGAGACCGCAGAGATGCTGAAGTTTGGGGGTTTTCAGTGAGAAAGTGTTTATTGTGCTAATCAGGGAAAAATACTATGAGAAAACAATCCAGAGTGGAACAATGGAATAAAGGTAAAAGCTTGTTGGGAAAAGTTTATGTAAATTCCTTAGCATTTCCTAAAGACTGGTTCAAGCTCAGCTTTCAGTCTGCAGCATGTTCACGCTGAGTGAGATGATATTAGTATCGAGGTTTTCCTAAAAAGAATCAATTTAGCCCGAATTTTGCAATAGAATTTCTTCTTGGATAGTTTTGTCCAGACGTTTCTCAGGAAAGCAGTAGTAATGTTGATACCAGGTGGCGTCGGTCACTGCCTGCATCACTTTCTTCATCCGAATGCAGGGATTTTGTCAGGTTGGACTTCCATGTTTTAGCATTTCTGAGGTTTTATATTGTGTAGAGTTAAAAAGGAAACGTAAGACAGTGAAAAGTAAGGATCGCATTAAAAAAGAGCAGGAAGAGTTGCAGAGAGACTTTTACATACACAGAGTGACTGGAAGCCTGGGAATTATACAGTGATTAACAGAACTGGATTACAATTTTATATATATATATATATACCGATTTAAAGGACAGAAGACAAAAGCCAGAAGAAAGCATTTCTTTATGTGGGCTGTGTGGTGGTGTGGTAAAATCCTTGCTTCTGGTGTTGGATGTTGCTGGTTTGAATCTGGTGTGTGCTGAGATCTTGCTCTGGTTTTTTTTCTTGTTTAAAAAAAATAAATAAAAAAAGTCACTCCCCTGTTTTATTTACACAGCACCCTTTGCATCCCAGCTGCACTACCAAGTTCTCCACCTTTACCTCTCAGGTACTGGTGATCTACTTCTTTTGCCACTCAGTTACTAGAGGCCCACCTCTTCCTCCATGATGCCCATTGGCCACAGCACCTTCAACCTTTGTTGCTCAGTTATTAGAGGCCCACCTCTTCCTCTATGATGCCCATTGGCCACAGCACCTTCAACCTTTGCTGCTCTGTTATTGGAGGCCCACCTCCTCCTTTATGGTGGCCATTAGCCACTTAGTCTGGAACCTTTACCGCTCATTTTGTCCGTACCACACACCTTGTTTGTGGTTTCCAGCATTTGCTGTTTTTGCTCCACAGAGCTGGGTGTTATTTGAACCCCTGATCCTTTAGTTGTGCCACAGGATCACATGTGAAAGCAGAATTTCATAGAGATTTCTACTTTAGTTTTTCTTTATTTCAGCCTAATGCAAGAGCAAAAGAGAGATTTGAACCAGGATTGTTATGGTTTTGAGTTCATGTCATTAACCACCCACCCGTCAAATCTGTTTGACAGGCAGCAACTTTTGGCTTCTTTAATTTAACTTTATTTTAAAGGCGTCAAAAAACCTAGATTCGAACCAGGGACATGCGCCATCAGCACGTGGCGCTCGAACCACTGCGCCACTGAGGAACGGAAGTGATTTTGACTTATTGGAGTTTTGTTGATCTCTTCTTTATTTTGAGCAAGTCGTCATGTGAAAAGAGCAGACCAACGTTCTCTAATAAGCCCAAAAGTCTAACAGGTGTGATGAGTTTAAACAGTTGTTCCTTGTTCCAGATGGTTCATTTGATAATTCGACTCTTTATAATGTTGTTTGATTGTTTGGTGTGGAGATGTTTTAGAATTTGGTGGTTGTTAGTCGAGATATTCAGACTTCAGCTTTAGCTATGTGTAAAAAAAACCAAAAAAACATTTGATAGATAAACTTTAGCAACATCAGGATTCAAACCAAAAACCTCTGGAACCTGAGACAAGCATCAATCCACTGAACTACAGCGTCTTACGTGCACAGCGTTGAGCTTCCATCATTTACACATTCTTCAAACTAAAACGCCAACTATAAAGTATGGATTTAAACCAGTGAACTGCACCACCAGCAGCCAACACTCTTCCCATTGCACCACTATGGACTACTGAAGAAGGTCAACTGGTTAGTTATAAAGGCTCCCCCATGACCAGCAGCTTCCACCAGCTTTAAACATTATTCCTCTTAAAGGGAGCAGAGAAGCTGAGTTGAAGCGGCCGATTCGAACCACTGAACCACGACCAGCCAGGAGTTAAAACCAAATGAACTAGTTCTGTTCTTGTAGAACCTTTTTTTGTTGTTCTAGCAACTTCTAGAACTCTGAGCTCAAAACAAGAGCATTTCTCAAACCTGAAACTGAATCAGTACAGTTCCTGAGGGTTTCTCTTGATTAATGTTACAGTAATTCTTTATAAACTTCAACATCATGTGAGCTGCTTTTACAGTAAACAGGGTGATGAAGTGGAGTCACTGTTGCCTCCCTGAAACTTACACCACTGCATCATTTATATTTATTATAGAACCATTTAAAAGGTTTTTCTGTGTTTATTATTATATTCTTCTCTCTGTAGTTCAATTACAGCAGATGCTTGGGGTTAGAACATGTTCTCGCTCTCATGCAGCCTTCACGTTCTCCTCAGCAGTTTCTAATTTACAGATGTAAGATGAAGCACGATCAGGTGGATCTGATGGAGTTTTTTATTGTCTATCTGTGTGTGTAGTCACTAAAATAAATTGGCAATAGGACAGGATTAAGCATTAGCACAATTATGAGTTTGTTTATTAGATATACTTTTTTTTCTTTCTATTTAAGCAAGTTCATCTAAACTCAGTCACTCTGTACCATAAACAGCATCCCCTCGCTGCCTACTGATGAACCAGTGCAACTCCTTCAGTAGAAGGTTGGATCAGGTCCACTGTAGAAAGGAGCAGTGCAGGAGCTTCACCTTCCTCTTATATCAGTGAAGTTCTCATCTCACAGCACTTCCACATCCACATCACACCCTCACACCAGACATCTCTCGCTCTCTCTCTCTCTGTGTGTGCTGCTGCTGTAATGTATGAAGTTCCCTCCAGGGGCAATAACAACATCAATCAATCAGTCAAAGAAATCTAGAAAAGATTTGACCCCGACTTCACAGCTTTTAGAGTATTAACATTTCCACGACTGTGGTGATTATCAGAGCTCTTCTTATACTTACGGTATTTTTGGACAGAACGGGAAGAAAGAACATGTACAAACTCAGGTTGCTCCAACAATTTTGGATCATGATTAGAGGTCAAGGCACCGATAGTTGATCGCTGGAACTACGGGCAAAAATCAATACCGATTTTCTGACTTTCAGTCCGCTGTTGTTGTATGTTTATAATTTATATAATCACTACGGCTGTCAAAACTAACGTGTTAAAATTGTTTTAACGCATTATTAACAGCACAAATGTTATTAATGCAGCACGCATTTCTGTTTTTATAAAAAAAAATACATTTGTATAAAAAAAATTTTATTTTCAATTTATTCACAATGTCCTTTCTTGACTCAGAGGGGGAAAAAAAGACAAAATTGTATTTTTATTCACCAAACATTTGATTTACTGATGTGCAATGGCTCAAATCAGCACCAAAATCCGCCATGACACACACATCCGGCAATTAAAACCGTCCGTGTGGAAACATAGCAAAAATTCCGTTTGGTGTCTTGATGATTTAATTTTTAAATGACGTAATTGTAAACACCATAATTACAAGAATTTTTGGTCTTCATGCTCTATGTTGAGTTTGGTTTTACTAATAAACAAAACATTTGCATAACGCATTAATAATTGTCCATGATCATGTTGATTAGAGTATTAAAAACTTGAAACGTAATAATTTAAGGTGCATTTAGAACAGGTAAAAATGTGTGATTAATCAGGAGTTAACTAATGAAAATCTGATTAATCACAATGAAATATTTTAATCGCATAACAGCCCTAAAATTAACATTTATCAGCATTCATATTTATTTTTTAGCACATTTTCAAAAAAAAAAAAAAAAAACCTACTGAATCATGAAAAACAAGTTCAGTACGATGTTACATGAAGTGTTGGATTATAAAATGGATTCTGGATAAAAAAAAATAAATCTGTTGATTAATCGGTTATCGGCGGGTACGATCCAACCTCGCTATCGGTAAAATCCACTTTCAGTCGACCTCTAATTATGATCACAGACCGTTTGAATGAATGTGGTGGGTGCTAATATTTTAGGGCTCTCTATAAAATGTACAAAATATGAAAACTTTAAAATTCTGTAAGATTACGAGTAAATTCAGATTTAAATGCGTTTGAAAAATATATAAAGCTAAAAAAGGGTTTTCTGAGCATGTTCCAATTTGTTTAGGGACATTTATTTTTTTACACAAAATGATTCTCATGATCTCAAGATCAATGAACACAAACGATGAGAGAGAGAGAGAGAGAGAGAATATGACTGTTATATTCAAGTTTTTCTGTTTTTTTGGGTTTTTTATTTCAGTAAGAAAAAAAAAATCGAAGTGCCCGCAAAACAAACCCTCGAGAGCTGCCAGCCCAGAAGTCTTAAATATTTACATCACAAACATTATTACGTCCATGTTCTTTATCCGCTCGTCTCCTCCTCAAGATTCCTGGAGTCACTTCCAACGTTGAAAAATAAAAAGGGGCAGCTCTCCTATGGGTTTTAGCCGTTTATCCGCCGAGTTTTCTTCTTTTTTTTTTAAATATTTAAAATATTTACAGTCCCACAATCAAGACTCCGAGAGCCGGCGTTCGAGGCTACGCTAACATGGATTAGCAAAGTGAGTGAACAAAAAAAAAAAAAAGTGAGAGAGAAAGAAGGCTGCTGAGTCGATCCTCTGAAATGTACATTCCCGGGTTATTTCTCCTGATCCATAAAAGCTGTGCAGGATTGTTTAAAAAAACACATTAGTCTGTTACATCGCTCTGCATTCTTCAGCTTAAAAAAAAAACAAAAAAAAAAAAACTATTTTTTGTGTCACTTGTCTTTTTTCCCCCCTGCTCTTCAGAAAGAAAAAAAGAAATGAAAAACATCCTGATTTCCCAAAAAAAAAAAAAAAAAAGAAAATTCACCAAATAAATAGAAATACAGCAGAGAAATGTGACATGGGCAATAATGATGTGGAGTGGTGCTGAACACACTGATATGTAAGGAGGATTCCCTCAACACCACCGCTTTCTCCTGAGCTCCATCTGAAGGAGAACGTGTCCGTGACATCGAGGTCGGTACGAGTCGCAGGATCACACAGACGTGATGACGATCATGAGGTGAGGTGAAATGCTGGAGATCTGGTTGATGAGGTCGGGAGCAAGGCGTGAAAGGTGAGACTCCGAGAACTCGCACGGAGGGAAGATCTGCAGCACGTAGGCGGGCTGAAAGAGAGGATTAGAAAAAAACAAAATAACATGAGGGTCACACACTTGGAAAAATAAATACGTGTTGCTTTAGAGCACTTTTACACAACTAATTCATCTGAATCGGAGTGAGCGATTAGGATGATGCTATTTGGTTCGGAGCCCCTGAACCGAACCCAGGTGGGCATGCAGTGTGGTCCCACCCTCAGTGTGGTCCTTTAAGAAGGTCAGAGATCATTCAAGCATGGTCAGATTTTAAGTAGGGGTCGGTCGATACGAGCTAAAAATTCATAATCATGAAATTTTCCAGACGATCGACATTATATAGAAATGAAAAATTGTATTTAATTTGGAAACACCTTTTAGAAGACCACAGTTAAATTACAGGCAAAATATGTATTGTAAACGTATATAACTACCACAGAGGAGGCCACCTTCTTTTTCATTGTTAAATCTCGTGAGTACAGTTCAGTTCAGAGTGCAGTTGCCTGTGAGCGCTTGCTTGTTGCTTTTGTGTGTTTGAGTAGGAGGTTTGTGCTCCATTGTGTATTAAGACGGACACAGTAGAGGACAAAAATGTAAACATTCAGCCTCGACTCTGTATCGTTCCTTGGCAGTATTACAATTTGTAAAACGTACCAAATTGAACAAAACGATATAAATGCAAATTTTAAATTCATGAATATGTAATGGTGTCTACGGTATAGAAAAATCCATATCATAGCATAACGCCGGTAGTCACGTTCATACCGAAGCACAAATATACCCCTAATATCAAGTGAACTTTAGTAAAAAGTGATTAGACATATACGCATTTAAACCCTATTGCGTTTTGAGCCGCAGCCATTTTCAATTACGTTAGCTGTAAAACGGAGCCAAATGACAGCGCTACAGAAACGCCGTCTCTTCTGAAGATTCGCACAAAGAAACAAACGATAAAAATGCAATACGCAAAAAAAAAAATACATTAAAATCTAGACTAGCTAATGCTCTAGTTTTTTATATTTAAGGTACGATCCCAAGGTGCACACACCTGATTGGAGCCAGGATTGGGGACATTGATGATTCCTGCTGCCAGTTTGGCCTTCAGGTAATTAATAAAGGCCGATTTAAGCACTTGTGTCTGAGTCACGACGTCTTCCTGATTTAGACCGCAGGGCATGGCGAGCAGGAGGCAGAATTCACTCTCACCCTGCATGCAAAAAGGGGGGAAAAGTGTCACGGTTTAAAAAAAAGATAATAATTATAATAATAATTTTGACCACATAACATTCACCAAAAAGTCTATTAAAAAGCTCATTCACTTATTTCAAGCTTAAAGAGTAAAAAACATATCTGAGACTTACGGTCATTCTGCGAGCGACTCCTTCAAGCTGTTGCGTTTCTAATCTCATTCTCTGGACGATACGCAGAGGAGGTCCAGTCTCCGGCACGGGAAGTGAGCGCAGGCCGAGAGACTTGTTTCCGCACACAAAATGCAACTGGACAGCAGCGGTTTCATTTTTCAACGCCAGCAGGCCTTGCCACACGATAGGATACCGCTGTTCAAGACAAACAAACGTGCATCAGAACTTTCCACCTCAACATAAGCAGTCAAATCATTCTCCCATGCTGTAAGAGGCCGTCTGTACTGCTTACCGTTAGAAGCTGTACCATGTTGATTTGCTGGTGTCCAACATGCTCCACTTGACTCTCGGTCTGAGCTTGGTTGTGCTCGGATTCTTGAGCACCCTTTATTAGACATAAAAAAACAATTTGCATCGATATAAAACATTTTTTAAATGTAACTTTAAAAAAAAAAAAAAAAAACAGGTTTAAACTTGCCTGTGATGGCGTGATGTTGCGAGGAGGTTGGCTGATCGCCAGAGGTGAATTTTCAGGAAACTGTGAGTGAACAGTCCGCAGGTTGGTGTACATAGTTGAATACTCTGAAAACGTTGGCACGGTTCCAGAGGTGATCAGCGGCACTCGCTTAGGAGAAGGCATGGCAGACAAGGGACCACGTATTCCCAGCATTCCATCTTTCCCAGGGGGGGGGGTGGCCCTCTTGATTTCGGACTGCTTCAGGGAGTCTTTGTCAGAAACACTCTTCTGTAAAAGATGTGCCCGAGGTGAAAGCGACGGCGTAATGTTGGTCTGGGTCGAGGTGGGAGGGACGGCTTCCGCTATATGCCCCTGATGCAGCTCAGCAGCAGGACGCTCCACCTGCGGGTGGTATATAAGCATCCGCATGTCTCTTGTTTGCATGTTAAACCTCTCCAATGGCAGTCCGCTGTGAAGAGAGCCACGGTACTCTGCTGGTAAAGACTCGGGTTTGAGTTGAGTCGCAGGCGGTCTTGCGAGAGCTTGATGAAAGCGCCTTGCCGCCTCCTCCTCACTTGCTTCATGACCTCTTGCACTGGCGGGGTTGACTTTGAGAACCATCTCTCTGTTCCCCACAGCCTGAGGAGACGTGGGGCGCTGCTGACCGGGCGGCCAAGACGAAGCAATGCCTTCAGTGTGAATTCCATAGTTCATGACCGCTAGTGGAGGTGTGTTGACTCTTACATCACCCTGAGATAGATGACCCATGGAAATGGCCTGGCCCACACAGTGAGGTGACATTCTTCCCAGACTGCCATGCGTGCTATGAGGAGGCATGATGACGGACTGTTCCGAGTGATGCACACTGGGGACATACTGAGACATCGCAGGTAAACCAGTTGGCAAGACCATGGACACGCCTTTAGGAGACGACGAGCCAATGGGAGAAGACACTTTGGAAAAGGAAGTGTGGGGGTGTCCAGATTTCCGTGGTGAGTGGGGTTCTTGTTTGCTTTGAATGTGTGAAGGGGCTCGATCTGTAGGCGTGCCTGGTATGAACGCGACATGATTGCCACCTGTAGAGGGAAGGTGAGGGCTTATAGCAGGACTTATAGTAGAGACCCAGGGAGATTTCACATTTTCCACATTAATAGGTTCGCTTCCTTCTGCTTTCTTTGAATGCTTAATCAGCATTGCGTATTCCGAGTGATGGAAACTCATTACTGGGGACGGACCAGGTGTCTGCTGTAATCTTTTTACCACCCCACTTTGCCCCGGAGGGTACGGGTCTAATTTGTCTTGTCCGGATTCGTGCTTAATAGAAACATTTGTCTGTGACTTGAGGGAATGACCGTGATCCGTCGGCGGTACGGAACCCTTCGGCACATCTCTTTGGGATCCAATATAATGTTCCTGTTTGATCTGCGGCATCGTTACCAGCTGCTGAGATTCAATGTCCACTGCACTAGGTGGTGGAATCTGACTGATTTTGGCACTAATCCGTTGACGTCCCTCAATCTTCTGTCCAGAATGACTCAGCACCACAACACCCTCAGAGGTGTTGACCCTAAGACCAGCAGTGGGGCCTGTACTCAGGGATGTGCTCTCCACTATAAAGCGACCTGCATTCCCACCCTCCTCTCCGACAGGTGGCCCGTGGTAAGGGCTACCTTCCCCCATGCTGGTCTGGTACATCTGTTTTGGGGGCTGATTATCCACAAACGGGTTAGTCATCGAAAGACTGGGTTTCTCTTCAGATTCAGGGGGGTTGCAAACTCGACTGATGACCGAAGTAGCAGTGGAGGCAATCACAGAAATCACAGACTTCTCGTTAAAGACTTGCTTAGTCTCCGAAGACGGTAACGAAGTTGGCTGCCGAACTACTAACTGAGCTGGAATAGAAGATTGCCTGGTTTCATGTAGCGCACTATTGACATCGCTCTCCCTCGAATGCATGCTTGCAGATGGCGCACTGACCTCTGAAATCGGAATACCCCTCGGTTTTGCGAGAATTTTGCGCAGGTCGCTTGTGTTCTTATCATGAGCAAAGGAATCTGACAGCAAGGTTGGGTTCTCTAACGCGGTTGCGGGAGTGGCCGAAGGGGACACTACTGCCGTCTCTTTAACCTGATTTAATCGGTCTGTTGGAGAAACAGAAAGTCTACTTGGATGTGAAGGTTTGAGACAAATACTTGGAGAAATTGAGGGAGACGTACACTCATAAGGATTAGGCCTGAGTGATGTTGGGCTTTTGCTTGCTGCTGGATTAGACGATTTTGGCAATTCGGGCTGCTCTTTAAGAGCACTCTCAATCACTTTAGGAACTTCAGGGATGATTGCAGTTACACTGCTATCTTGCTTTGATACGGGGGCAATAACAGGAGCAGCAGCTGCGGGGGGAATCTCGGCAGCTGCAGGTGCCACTGCAGACATGGATTCTGAAGACTTGATTGAAAGACCCTCAGGTTCCACTACCATTTCTTTGATAGCTTCCTTTTTGTTGGCAGCAGCCTTTTGGCCTTTGGCTCTTTTCTGGGCTTTTGGTCTTCCTTTACCTGCTTTTCTTGGTGTCCCCATGTTTGAAGTGTCCTCTTGGACAGTGGCCGAATTGCTGCCTTCAACAACTTTGGCATCTGGGACTAGAGTTTGAATATCCGAGTCTGGGTCTACCACAGTGCTCATGACTTGGTCTTGTGGCAAGCCGCATGACAGCTCTTCAGATGTAATGGAATCGATAGCGGCAGCAAGTTCCGTTTCACTAGCAGGATTAGCAGGCTTGTCTTCCTCACGCCCCTCTACAATTTCAGATAACGGGGCTTGAGACTCGGTTGAGTTTTTGAACTGAAGAGGAACAGGTTCTTCTGTGAGCTTGGCAATGTTCTCCACAGCTTGTTCTAGTTCCATCTGGTGGGATAACAATGCTTCATGTGGATCCTTGACCTGGAGTGGTGGTGTTGCAGACTCTTTAATATTGCCATCTTCCCCTAAAATCTCATTCTCCAATCTAGATTCTGGGATTTGCTCTTTGGGCGATGTACCTGGCACAACCTTTTTCGGACAGTCGTCATGCCCGGATTCATCCTCGCCGGTTTGCAGCATCGCCTTTACCTCGGTCATGTCAAGCCTGATTGTGAGGTTTTTGAGAACGAGAGATTTATCCTCAGTCATCAGCTTTGAACTACAGGTTATCCGAGCAGTTTTTGCTTTCATGCTTTTGTCCAGAGACGACTGCTCCTGAACAGACTCGCCAAGTTTATTTTGGCTTCCAGTAGTGCTTTCTGTTTGAGAGATCCTCTCTTGTTTCATTTCTAAAATGCTTTGTGGTTTATGCTCCTCATTTTTCTCGTTTGCTGAAGGACCGCCATCATGTTGGCCACTGCCATCCTGAGAATCCACGTCCATCTCAGCAGGATTTATAGCACCAGACATCCTATCAGTTTTTTCTCCTTTTTTCGCTAAACCAGAACCGGTACCTTGATTCGCAGCTTTGTTTATGTAAGGAGAATGTTTGCCTTTGCCTACTTTGACCGTTTCACTGTTTGCGGTTTCACCAATTTCAAACTCCTTAGCCTCAGGTAATTTTGAGCGTTCACTCTTCCCGGCTGAAAAATCCTCTCCTTGACGCCGATTCTTCGGAGGACGCCCGCGCCGACGACTGTCTGGTTCCGATTGCTGTTGGCCTGCATCTTTGTCTACACCACGCTTGCGTCCGCCTCGTGGTGACTCCACATCCTTGCCAGTTTGTTGTATGGATTCATCATCTACTGGGGTGGCATAAACAGAACGCACATTTCGACGTCTTGCTCTCACAGGGGGGGTGTTCTGTTCAACACTTTGTTCGGTGTCAGGACTATGGATGGGCGACTTGCCAGTCGACTTGCCATCGAAATTTGCTTTTGAGGAGTCCACTCTTGGAGAAGAGGAACGTTTAAGTTTTTCTCTATCGATGCGTTCACTTTTGCGAGTACTTTGTTTGTCTGGTATGTTTGATGGGGTCATAGGGGCTACTGGTGTTGTAGGTGAGGCTTTGCCCTTCTTGTTTCTGGACCTTGGAGGTGGAGAGATCGGTTCCTCCACTGTATAACTCTCTGCACCTTTTGACTCAGTTTCTTTGGCTGGAGGTTCAACTTCTACGGCTACAGGCTCTGGTTTCTCTACTCTTACTTCATCCTCATCTATAACCATAGGAGAGGGAGAATTCTGTAATTCAGGGATCTTAGTATGTGGTTCAGATTTGGGTTCATAGCTTACTTGAGTGTCATTAGTCGGCCTCTCGCTACTTGAGCGCTGCTCAACATCCCTGTCACTAGTCGGTTCCAGCTCTTCAGTAGGACTTGTTTTGATTTCATTCATTAAAAGCTTTGAGTCTTGGGATTCTGATCGATTTAAGTCAGAAGGTTCTTGCTGCAGTGGAAAGGTCACTGAGCTCATCGGCTGTTCGGATTGGTTTTCCTCCTCTTTCACTGAAAGTTTAGGAGAAGGTGCGTCGACATTACAAACTTCAGGCTGTGGTGACATCTCCTTAGTTGTTACACTAGGTGGTGATTTCTGGGTTTCTTGAACAGGAAAGGGTGGCAGGATTAGCACAGGGCTTGACTGTACAGGGCTGACTGGTTTAATCTCAGCTGGCTTAATTTCAACAGGTTCAACAGCACCACGATGCACTTCCTCCTGGGTTTTATCACTGACGTGACCATCAACACCATCCTCTTTCTTGGACTCTGGTTGAGACTGCTCCTTCCCCCCCTTCTGTTGCTGCAGTCTTGTCAACTCCAAAAAGCGGTCATGGAAGAGGACCACTGGCTCAGAATCAGGCTGACCCTCAATTTGGCCTTGCTGGTTACCTGGATAGCACATACCATGTTCAGGGTCTTCATGCTTTCTTTCAAGGTGCTGGAGACGCCTCGAGTCTTGCTCAAAGATTGAACTGTGAAAAAAGCGAGAGGCAAAGAGCTCGCGCCGTTCTTGTTCTTCTGGTTTAGGATCTTCTTTACGGTCATCTAGTTTATCCTCAGACTCACTTCGTATTTTCTTCTTCTTCATGTACCAGGAAGGAGTTGGTCGTGGAGTTGACTCTACCTTTTCTGTATCTTTTCTGCTTCTGAAACTGGCAAAATGAGAGTCGCTGTCCAGAAAAGACCAGTTGTCTTCCCTTGAGGAGGATAAAGATTTTGCGCGTTCCAGCAGCGCTTTAGTGTCTGGTGTAATGTTCTGGTCAAGTGCAAATGAACAAAACTTGTTCCTCTCCAGCGAGTTGGTCAGTTTGGATTCCGATAACCTGTCTCCGCGATGCCTTTCAGGGAAAGACATTGAGGTTGAGGGCATGGGAGAGTTTGGTTTGTGTTCCCGATCTTCTTCAGAATCAGAGCGCACCTCACCAGGCTCTAAATCGGGCCAGAGTCTATATTCCAAATAGGAATGAGTTAGGCGTCTTTTTTCGGAGCTCCTTGAAAAGTCAGGCAACAAGTCCTGCTTCAGGCGACTTTCCCAACGTTTCTGCTCATCATGAAGAGACGTGCTTAGTTTAGGGACCTGTGAAGTGTGGACACGTTTAACCGTTAGCTCCATGTCCTGGTGAGAACTGTCTTCCTGTTTAGGTTGTTCTTTAACTTCTTTCGCATTAACTAGTTGGGAAACATCTGTATATTCTTCCTCTCCATGTTGAGAGGCATTGAAATGGGGAGAGTTTGCACTCCACTCCGACTCGTCGCTCTTTGGCCGGAATATCCGATACACCCGTTCTCTTTTGGTGCCAACTTCCACGTCCAAGTGATCCTGTTTCTTGCTCTTGCTTGGAGGAGAGTTATCAGTGACATCCTGCGGTGGCTTGCCGACCTCATGCACCAAGCTACGGTGTTCTAAATCTTCTGCGTCAACACACTGAGGAGCGTCCGTTTTTCCCGGTTTATCAGGCTCTTGAAGCTGTTGGCGAAGTCTTCGGTTCTGTTCCATTTGCTTTCGATAACTCTGAGAAAGATCTATATCCAAATACTCTTCCCTTCCTTTGGTGTCTTTCTCTGGTGTTCCATCGTTTGAAAATCGCCTTGGAACACATGGCCCAGACTGAGATTTCGAGTCAGAAGTCTCCGTGTTCGTATCGGAATGCTCTTCTTGTCGTCCAGATGAGTTTTGGGAATCAGATCGGTGATCTAACTCGTCCCTAAAATGAGACGTCATCCTCTCCGATTTGGATTTAGAATGCTCTCTTTTATGTGCATCTTTTTCTGTTTTCACGTCGCTTTCTCCTTCCTTTAAATTAGACGCCCCGGAATCTGCGGGTTGATTGACCGCCGCGTTCTGTTCATCCTCAAGGCGACCTCTCTTTTGTTTACTGGCTTTGCTCCCAGGATCTCCAAAGCGCCTTTTTCGTGCCGCGAGCCTGTCAGAATCCAAAAGGGAATCTTTCCCTTCGGTTCCAAGTTCTGATTTGAGGTGTTTCTTTGATCGGCCTTTGTTATCTCTATCCGCAGACTCAACTTTAGCGACGTCGAGCTTCTCTTTTTGCGACTCCAAACGAGATATTAGTTCAGAAGGGGAAGGTTCACCTTCCACTTTGTGCCTCTGTCTCTCTGAACCCTCAACATCAGAACCTTTAGTTTTTCCAGAATTTGAATCCAGGCTGGGCTCCCTGTCCGCTTCCGTATAAGGTATGCTAGGTGACTGTACTTTTCCCCTTCTCGATTTTGCTTTCTCGCCTTTCTCTCGGTCTGCTTTCTCTTTGCGTCTTCCGCGTTTGCTCTTTTCCGCCGCACTTAAGCGGTCAGCCTCAGTCTGCTCCACTTCTCTGTCCAGACTCTCTGGTTTAAAATCCACCGGAGACTCCTCGGCCTTTTCAAACTGAGGCGTAGGAGATAAGGAGCTACAGCTCCCACTTCTCTCAGAAGAGTGCCTGTACACGCGTCGCTCCGCTTCCCTGGAGATGCGTTCAGACGGTGAAGGAGAGGCAGTAGGGGTTATGGGCCTGCGTGGATGAGACGGGCTCCACCTGCTACGGTCAGCCTCAAAACGTTCCCGTTCTCGCTCACGTTCCCGCTGGATGTAGCTATACTTTCTTATATCCTGTTCGAAGGGGTCTCTGTAATCTCGGTATTCACGAGGGTCTTCGTGATAGCGTGGATCATAATGGTCACCTTGGTAATGGTCTAGTTCCGGGTAACGCTCACGACTCCGAGCAGGATAGTCTCGCCTGGGGTCTTCGGGATAGATCCCTGGTGCCCGGACGTTCTCATAGTATGCCCTCTCTGCTGAGAATTCATGATACGAAGGTCTTCGTTCGTCCCTGACAACAAGGATGATGGGAAAGTGGATAAAATGTCACATTTAAAGCATAGATAATAAATGGGGTTGAAAGGAGATCAAGCAGTTACCTTCTGTCAGCAGGGATTTCATAGAAGTCACGCATATCCTGCCCTGATGCCTGCATAGAGCGATAAAATGCCACTTGACTCTCCTGACTAGCAAAATCAACCTGCAGGAGACAAAGACATACCTGAAGCAACATGTACAACTAGCGATACATTTCCATCAGAGGCAAACAAGCTAATATTGCTACCTTCATTTTGTTACCGCCAAGCTTCCATCCTTTGGTCTCTCTTACGGCTGTTTGCGCAAAATCCGTGTTGTTGTACAGAATCAGGGCCATCCCTTTCAACCTGTCGAACACAACCTGCAAAAATACCATAAGTAAGCATCAACACTACAGGGTTCCTTCACATTTTCATTTCACATTTCCATACTCAAATATGCAGACTTCCCTTTTAAGACCATATTTATCTCGAATAATGATTTGAAAAATTCTCTCTATAACACGAGTTACGCTACAATTTTTGATGTTTGCTATTATATTACCAAATAACCGCCAAATGTTTGTAGCTACTGTAGCTTATAGAAACTAACACCAAACCACATTCAATGCACAGCATTTGATTAAAACTGCAATTCTAACAGTGCAATGTTAATCATTTATAAATTACATTTTTCACCTGTAAACCTTAAATCTTACAGCAACAGAAGTCCACACCGAGACGCCATTTTCAGTCAATGAAAATGTAGCTTTTTGAAAATGCTCTCCAAAGTCGATACAATTGAAAAAGGCGTTTTTCGTGTCGCTGTGTGGACAGTGTGTGAAAAGGCTGTCGAAAAACGATGACGCATTTTTAGTCATTCCAGGGACGTTTCAAAGAGCACGAAAAGAAATAAACACATCAGGTGGAAATGACGCGATTTTACATTTTGCTAGTGTGCAACAGGGACGCAATCATTTTCAGGCGTTTCAGTGTGGATGAGAACTTTTGGGAAATGATCGAAAACGAAAGGCGTGGACACAGAGCGGTTTAAGACGAAAATGTATAATTTCCATACTTTTTCAAATTTTTCCAAAATGCGCAGGAACCCAAATACAATCCCAACACAACTGTATGCACCAGGCATGTAATGAATACCTTCACCACGTGTCCATAGCGACAGAAGTGCCGTGTAATGTACTGTTCTGTGATGTTGGAGGACAGACCGTCTAACCATACACACGTCGTAGGCATACTCTTCCCAAAACCAAGCTGCAAAAGAACAGAAAAGTCTCAAAAGTGAATCCATCTGATCCAAGATTTTTATTTATTTATTTTTTAACCAGAGTAGCTAGACAAATACCTTGAGTCTGTTGGCACCCAGGTATTCTCCATCCATTTTCTTAATAGCTTTACACACACTGGCGATATCAGAGTACTGCACAAAGGCATACTGCGGGACTCCGTTAACCCTTTTAATATCGATATCCTGATAAAACAAAAGTAAATACATTTGAGGTGAGGTACAGGACAATACAGGGAGGAGCAGGGCTTCAACTCAAACACCTACCACTATCTCTCCAAAACGCTGGAAAACATCAAGCAACTGCTGGTAGTTAGTCGTTTTCTCCAAATTTCCAATAAACAAGGTTCTGGTTGCTTTTGGATGAAACTCGTCGATGCGTCCGTCCAGCGGTCGGAACTCATTCTCACTTTCGGTCTCTGTTACAAAGAACCATTGGGTAAGAAATGATCACCAATCTGCAAATTCACATCACTCCCAGATCCACAACACTCACCAGGTCCGTTCCAAGCGGTCACTTCTATCATCATACCAAAAAACAGCTTCCCCTTGGACACGCTGAGAGCTTTCTCCTGGTCTTCTTGCTGCCTGAAGAACACCAAGCCGTATCTCTCCTCTGAAGCTCCATGGATCTGCACTGAGGTCACCTTCCCATACTTCTTAAACTCATGGAAAAGACCGTCTTTCAGACTTGTGTCTGGAGAGGAAAATAAATAAATAAATAAATAAAAATTCAGGTCTGATGCAACATTACAGTATAAAACATTCTTCATGCCCACTGTTTCTGGTACAGACCTGTGGATCGAACAGGGAGGTTCTGGACCCTGATGCCAAAACTCCTACGTGGTTCATCACAGTCTAGTGACAGTGGAGGAGGGGCTGGAGGTGGGTGGGTGGCTGCGGACTGAACTGAGCGAGCTCGGGAACCCTCGCTAGAACTGCTGTTGGAGTCACTGCTGCCAGAGGACGGAGAACAAAAGCACCACTTTGAACACACTTGTAAAGTACAACGAGACTATATCATAACAGTGAACAAAAGCAAGTTCCCGACTGAACACACTTGTCCAGCATATTCCACAATCACCAAGGAAATGGCCAACAGCAATTTTATATGTCCAACATATCGAGAGCATGTGGAAGGTGAAACTTTCCAATCACTTTTATTAAAAAAAAAAATTGTTTCTTGCATTTAAACCCTGCCATTTAAAGCGATGAAGTGATCCAAACTCATGCATGGAAGGAGACAAATCCACCTACCTGCCGCTTCCGGTACTGCTGGTGCTGCTGACCGAATCTGAGCTGGATGATCTGCTTCGGGAACGTGAACGTGGACCTCTTCCTGGAGAAACAGGGGCTCTTTTTGGGGAATGGGAGGCTTTGGGGGTCTGTCCTGTGGTCCTTTGTGGAGAAGGGTGCCGTGATTGGGAGGAATGAGAAGATCGACTCCGGCGATGATGGTAAGTCCGATCGACTCGCCGCCCCCTGTCATCGCGGTAAGGATCTCGCCTTGCGGAACCAGATAAAGTAAAAGGATCACGGATTCGAGACTCAAAATGTGATTCCGGGGTCTCGAACCCCCCGCCAATGGCAGTAACTGTAGGGCTGGCCCCGACTCCAGAGGCAAAAATGGCACGGTCTCGGTAATAGTCTGTGTTGTAATGCCGCGGCCTATCGAAAGTGCCACTGCGCTCGTGGTGTCCATATGGATTGTGCTCGTACGCTCGTTCCCGACTGTCTGAACTGCTGTGAGAGGGACAGAAGGATATAAGGAGGGAAAGAAAAGTTTTAATATCGACTAACAACACCTTTCTTTTAGGGGGGGGGGGGGGGGGGGGGGATTCATGCAACACTCATTGATGATTGGATCAAACTTCATCTGACAGCCAGTCATAATTACCACAGCTACACAAATCAATTCAAACACACACAAAAAACAAACACTGGACAAAACATCTAGCATGTTTCTGTGCAAATAAAGCACATACGCCTGACCACGCGAGTCATCACTAAATCGCTAAAACTCATTAAAAGCCTTCTTTCGATTTGAGCTAATTACTTATTTATTACACTACAACATACAGTAATATTTATTCCACCATAATGTGCACACTAAGTGCAGATACATTCTGAATAAACTAAGTTAGATTTTTTTTTTCTGTGAATCTTAGCTAACAATCCTAAAGCCTACGGGATTAGCATCGTGCAGTCCATGTGCTCAAGTACATTTCATAACAGCATCTCGTCAGTCAGGAGACGGAGGTGTTTAATGTCTACTGCTAGAAAACCAGTTTTATGTTGTTTGAGAGACACGTGCGTGTTTCTTGTGTTTCCGTGCAACAAACTCCGTAGACACGACCTGAAGATTTTCTTTGACCAAACAAATCTATAAATATGCAGATGCACTTTATATTCATTCAGCATGAAGAACAGCTTTACACTCTCAGCATCAGGACGGTTTCATTTCTCCAAGCGTTCAGTTAAAACACTTTGCTTTGCCTCTTGTAAAACTCTTCAAAGATGTTCTTCACCAGCTGGACATTTCGTGTTCATCCCAGAGCAGTTCAGTAGGATTGAGGTGCGGTCACGGGGCAGGTCGTATTATGATAGATTTCACTCCAGACATCCGTTTACTCTCTAAATAACACGTACAGAACTCAGACGTGCGCTTCGGCTCATCGTCTTGTTGTACGGTGAAGTCGCTTCCAAAGAGCCGCAGTCCAGACGGAACTGCACGCTGTTGAAGTGTGGAATGAGAGCCACGTTGGTGCAGGATTCCTTTCACTTTCCAGAATCGTCCCTGCTCTAAAACAACCCCAAATCATTAAACTTCCACCTCCATGTGTGAGTGTGGGGGCGAGGGAGTCTGATCACATCATCTCTCCTGATCTCCATCTTCTGGTAGAGTAAAAAATGTCCAGTTTGTACCTCATAGAACTTTTTCACTCATTCACTCTACAGTTCTTGTGGGTTTTTGCCTTTTACTGTTTGTTGCATAGAAACTAAAGGAACATGTGCGTCTCCAAAACCCTACGAGACTCTGTTTCCAAACAATTCACAGGAACTTTGTTAGCTGTGATCCAGACACTAATATTCTCCTAATGTGACGAATACGCTCAAACTTTTAAACTGAATATAAAATGTAATGTTTTCTTCCTAGACAAAGCTTGTATGAGAGTTTATAGGATATCTACACCAGCTTCTTAGAAACAGCTCAGAATTTCTTTTTTGTTGTAAATAAATATGAATATCTCCATGAAAAATGTCTATTCACGGGTTAGCAGCCTCTGCAAGCTATTCAATAACTGAAACTAAAACTTTTGGCTTCATACATGTAAAAAATGTGTATTATTTACAATATATTTATAATTTATGTTGCTGATGTATCTTCAGTTGGCGGTCTAGTGAACCAGTGCTGATTTATTCAGTGTACTCGAAGCACTTCTGTATGTAGGTCTGGATAATGGCGTCTGCTAAATGCCATGAATGTAAATTTATTACTGATGAAGATAGAAACTGGAGCTAGCGGACTGATCTCTGATGTGCCTCACAATCTTCATCAGATCACTTCATATTTAAACAAACAAAAAACAACGTTATTTGCGGTTTTAACACAAATGTATTACGTTTTGTCTACTGTTAATGGAAAAAGTTCTCGTCGGTCTCTAGTGTTCCTGTAGTTAATGGTGTATGGCGTCTACACACCTTAAACCAGGAAGTGAAATATCACCTATTATATACACACAGTATTCTTTACTTTATCTGAATCTATTTGTTTTCCTTTGTCCTGGCAGATGAACAGAATGGCACAGATTTCACATTTGCCCAAAAATCATCTCCAGACATGTGCATGCTCTTCCCTGAACAAGGGCACAAACAATTGTGCTGCAGCAGCACTAGGCATAAACTCATGCACATCTGGGTCAAGAACTTCAGTTTAGGTTCACATCAAACACCAGAATGAAGAAAAAAGTCTGATCTATGTGAATTTAACCACAGCATAGTAGTTGTTGGTTGGTGCTACCAGATGGGTTTGAGAATCTCCTGAAGTTAACACAGAGTGGTGCGCAAAACAAAACATCCCATGTGCAAATGGCCTGCAGGCTGAAACATGATGATTTTCAGAGAGACCAGAAGAGAATGAACAGACTGATCTGAGCAGCATAATGTCTATAGAAACATTAGGATCTGATTAGGTCTTAGAAGACCAAATCAAGTATCATCAACACAGACTCACCCACACGGGACAGCAGAAGACATGGAAAAGGTTTTCTATTATTCCCTCCACAAATGTGATTTTATTCTTTTTTTTCTCCCTGTGTTTGTTCACGAAAGCCGCCAATTCTTGTTCTTGGCTGACAGCAGTGAACCCTGATATGGTCTTCAATTCTGATATGGTTGAAGCTCACCAACTTCAAGTTGTGTGTTCCACAATCCCTCCAGTTTCTCTCAAGAAAAAGCTGTCTCCGCCCACAAAACTGTCAATCACTTGGTGTTTTTTGCATCACTCTGTGTAAACTCCAGGGACTGTCGAGTGTAAAAACACCAAGAAATCAGTTTGTTCTTAAAAAAAAAAAAAAAAAAAAAAAAAAAAAAAAAAAAAAAAAAACTCAAACCCCAACATCCACACGTCAGTTAGACACAGAGGTCACATCTTTTCTGCAGTCTGGGATTTGATGTGACAAACGTGACTACCTGTTCTGTATCTGCTCGAGGTCACCCCTAATGCTGCTGCAAAACAATGGGCTGAAATGGGTGAACATCTACCGCTACCAGGAACCCAGTAGGAAAGAAGGATATATTTGCACAGCTCTCCATCTGAGTTTTTTCATATCGTCGCTTCAACATGGCGGCGCTCACAGGGGGTAAGTGAGAAGAAGAAACAATACGGTTTGACTCTAACGTAGAGCGAGTGGCGATGTTAGATTTATTAATGACTTTAGATGATGGAGTTTGTGTGACCGCTCTGGTGAACACTGGAACATCTTCAGAACAGAACTATGATGGTATAACAATTGAATAAGACTGAATTAAAGTGTTTCTGTAAAAGCACTAATCCGTATTTAGCTGCTAACGTTTGGTTTGTAAAATGTACACAAATGAAAAATGAACGTTTATAAGATTGGGTTTACGGAGATGAACGCAGTTTTGCGTCTACTGATTGTGGGTGTTTGTGTTTTCTTCTTCATTGCTCACTCCTCATGCTCTCCAAAACACTGAACTGTGGTGTTATTATTTAAAACAATGCCAGAGGAAAGAGTGGGGAGAGAAAAAAATAAAATAAATAAATAAATAAAAAAAACATCAGCAACATGAAAGTGACATTCAGGAGAAAGGACAGAAACTCAAACAGGAGACAGGGAGAAAAGATAGAAAGAAAAGAAAAAGAAAAACGGGTTAATGACACACTATCAGCTCAGAAAGAATCCGTGAGGTCTTTCTGTGCGACCAGGCAGTGTGTTTATTTACTCATTTTCATGATTTATTCCAATTGTACAAGCTGTAAAATTAGTGGGAATGGGGAGAAAAGGACAAATTAAAAGAGAAGCAAATATCTGGGTTAGATAAAAGAAAAGCACAGAAGGTGCATGAGGCAGGGCAATACCAACCTTTTCAGAGCAGTAATTCAACCTACATATTCCAAACACAATATAGGAGGGCAAATGTGTGAGCCAAAAATAGAGAGGCCAAAAAAAGGTGAGTGAAAAAAGGGGTAAACTGCGCCTTGTTGCTGTCGTGATAAAAAAAAGCCTCCAGTGAGAAGAAAGAAGAAAATCCAGACAGGGCTGTGATTCTGCACAAAATTTGCTGCGAGGAGTGAGAGTTCTCAAAACTTCAAAAAATTATCCTGACAGGTGTGAGGAGAATACAAAAATCCAGGAGTTTGGTGTGGAGTAAAAAAGGTACAGCTGATATCCATGTTCTAAATCAGAAATAATCCCATTAACGGTTTCAGGGCAGGATGATACCTACGGCTTCTTCAAATCACCAAAAAGAGGATTTCTGGTGCTGGACAAAACAAAACAAACAGTATTCCCAGTCTGATTGTAAATTACTTCCATTAACCTTTGGGAATTGGACAGACTCTGGGATATTCCTTTATTAGAGGACAGTATGTTTGTTAGTACATAGAAATCCTCAGTTTTGTCTGTACTTCTGTAGTCCACTTGATCACACTCTGGTACATCCATGTTCGAGTTAAATCCAAACTTGGCTTGAAGTCCGACGTCGTACATCCCAAAAACATAAAAAAATAAGTAAATATAGGGTTAGATCCGTGTTCAAAAAGTTTTCTTCACTTATCCAATCTGGATGTCTTCTGAGCTTCGATCTTCCAGCTCCTCCTTTGGTCCGTGTCGTGTGTTTAGTTCCAGCCCTAACGTTACTAGCGGGTGGAAAAATGATGGGAAATGAAGCCCTGACAGTGTTAGCGAGTAACTCCACACGGACCACCGAAAGGCCACCAGATCTCCTGACAACCTTTCACACGTCTTCTCTTCCATCCAAAGGCGCACTTTTTTTTTTTAAACCCTTTTCCCCCCCGACTCGTCCTAAATCCAAAATCGGTGTGATACACATCCAGGGTTTTGCCACAGCACCATGAGAGACAGAGTTAGCACAATGACCAAGATGGAAGATGGAAAAACAAACAAAAAAAAATAAAAAATAAACTGATTCTTGAGAAGATTTTTGGATGAAACTACTATTGTGTTGAGGAAAAAAAAAAAAAAAAAGGCGCAAAACAGAAATAAGGAACAAAAAACAAACCACATCACGTACGCACTTAATCCAGTAATGGCATGGGAAATACTTCCACACAGGTGATCCGAGGAAGTACAGGTGATATCCAACACTCTCGTAGGGGAAGAAAGGAACGCCTAATATCCAAAACTCACCAGATATCCGCAAATCGATCGTAATATCCAAACTCACCGGGATATTTTCCACTCGGGTAATATCCAGCTGGGAGGAAGGATATGGCTCACACAGTAATCCCAATTATTTGAACAACACACCTTTAGAAATCCACACATTCTTAAAAATGAGACAAACAAGATTGATATGGATAATTAATTCCATGAGCGAAGTCGGGCCTCACAGCAGAAGGGAATCCCTAGATAATCAAAAAAGGCAACGGCCTTTTGATTTCTTTCGTTTGTTTTTTGTTTAAACCCAGAAGGAAACCTGAAAGTGTTGGAAAATGGTTTAATTTAGTTTTTGTTTTGACACCACGGTCCCCCTGCAGTTCGAAGGGAGACTGCGTCCACTTACCCGTCTAATCTGCGCTCATAGCGTCCCTCTCTGGTGTGAAGAGACACCGGGGGCCCATAAACGGGACCCACGGCGGCTCTCGAGAAACTCGCAACGTCCCTGGTGTGACTGCTAGACTGCGGGGCGTCTTCCAGGCCCCGAACCGAGCTGGGCACCGAGCCGGGCTCGTTGTAGTCAGTGCGAAGGTCTCGGTCGCCCATTTTATTGACCGCATTATGAGCCTTCTGGGCGCTTTTAATGTCAACGAAATCCACAAACGCCGCCACGCCGCCTTCCGAACCTCGCTTACGGAGGACTTTAACGCTCTCCACGCGTCCATACCTGCAGGACAGACGGGGACACACACAGGGGACAGAGAGAAACAGAGAAATGAAATCATCATCTTTAACTTTGGATCAGATCAAGTTAAAACACACACACACACCTGAGCTCAACACTGCATACAGAAAAGCAAATTTAATTCGAATTCATGTTTTATTAATGTTTTTTTTTACAAACAAGAGCACATGGGGAAATGCTCAGGCCTCCTTCCTCACTTCAACTCACACACATTTTCAGCTACTTTCAATTTCATATCTGTTAATCTGAAGGTGGTGATCTCACACACACACACACACACACACACACACGCGAACGAAGAAAACTGTAATAATAAAAAATAAATAAAAAACATTTCTCCTGATCTCTACAAGTAGAATGAAGGTGTTCACTTTCAAAAAAGAAAAATAAACTTTGTATATTTGTATAAAATATGTATATGTTTAGCATCTGAAAGGAATCGAGAGATTTTAGAACCAGAATATCGACTTTCTTAGAAAGCAGGCGAGACGATTAGCTTGCTAACTAGCCTAGCCAGGATTAGCATGCTAGCGGAGGAGTGTTAGCTGGCTAGGCTATTACAAAAACCCCTCGCCATTAAAAGGCGACACGATGGCGATGAGGGGATATTAAAACAGCGGTGCGTTCCGGAGAAAATCACGGGGATAACGCGCTATAACCGCGGGGTGTCCCGGAACCACTAATACACACGCCGTATTTCGGAAGAAAAAAAATAACCGCGCTAGCCAGCTAGCTAATTAGCCAGCGTCAACCACAAGCTAACCGGCTACATAAACCGGTGTCATTTGCGCTCATAATTGGATATTGAACTCTTTTAGACTTCCATAAACATGAGAATATGTGGATTGCGAAATCCTGTGAGGTAAAAAGTGGACTGTATGTGGCGGCGGCGGTGGTGTTTTTCCCCCGGACGCGAGTGAACCGGAGGCCCCACGCGAGCTAACCTTCATGATATAAAACTCACCGTTTAAAATATTCGACTATTTTTTCCTCCCGGACATGTTCGGGTAAATTTCCCACCCAGAGGTGTCTGGTTTCCCGAACCATCGTGCGCGTCCTCTGCCCTGTTCATGCACATAAGAAGCGCTTTCACCTCTCGGTGTGTGTGTGTGAAATAATCGGTGAGTTTTTATGGAGACTGAATCGGACCGTCGGGGGGGAAATCCGCCTCTCCAAAATGAACGCCGTGAGAAAAAAAAAAGGAAAGAAAAAAAAAAGCTCCTTTTTGGCTGCTGCGTCTCAACGCGAGCGTGTGAACCCGAGACTGAGCGGGAGCGCGCAAGGCGTGTGAACTCCACCGAGCGGGAGGGAAAGGGGGCGCAGCGGGGGCGCGCACGCCTCTCGGCTTCGAGTTTCTGCCACGCGCCTCGCGCTCAGCGCGCCCCCGGCAACGTCACCGAAAAAATGCGGGCTCGTGCACATCATATTACTATTATTATTATTATTATTATTATTATTATTACATTATTATTACACGTGTTATATTATTTCATTATCACAGCTATAATAAAAATGTGGCGCATTTCACCATAAAACGTAATCAGATTCATTTATCACCTAACAGAAAAATAAACCGACACAAGTGTGGTAAATTGAACAAATGGTTGTTATTAAATATAAAATACCTTGCAAACCACAAAAGTAAATTAATTGGAAATAAAAAAAACATTAAAATTGTATTCTTGCTATGCGGCGCGGTGCCGAATGATCCCCGGCCCGGTACCAGGGTGTTTGGGGCCCCTGGTGTCGACGACAGGCGAGAAAACGATCCCTCCAGCCATCACACGAACATCTAAATATAACTCAATTATAATAATCACAACCATCACAAATGGAGCCAAATCCCTTAACTGCACTAAAGTTCTGCTATTTATTTATATAGTGGGGGCCGTCAGGGTCAGTAAAACCTTCTCTGCTTGTCTAAACTCTATCAGAATCACTGACATATAATATGTTTTTAATAAAAAGTTTCTCCATGAATATTTATTAAATTATTCCCAATAATATATTCTCTTCATTTCATAGTGTTTCTGCTTCAAGGATTCGAGGTTAGAGTTTCTGTCCTATCAGATCTTAGCGTCTCATCTGAGAATGAAGCTGCTGCTTTGACCCATCAGATTTCAACGTGGCCACATTGGGGCCTTCTAGCAGGCATCCAGTCACGTCTGCATTTTCACGTGCTTTGATTGTATGGTCAAAGAGCACGCTAGTGAGAGCTCCACATCTGTAGGAAACTGCACAAACTCAAAAATATTCATGTGAATTTAAGAGCTGTTTTTTTTATTCCGCAATGACTGACAGAGGAGAAGAAACGAATTTGGTTCAGATTCACTTACAAGGACATTTACAAGAAAAGCTGGACATCGTGAAGAAAGGTCACCCAAACAGTTCAAACCAGTTTTCATGACCCGTTTATACTTTTGTGTTTTCTTTCCTGTAAAATTTACACAAAAACACACAATATACCTTCATTTCAAATCCTCAGGAAAACCGTAATGTACAGAAACGCAGGAAACCCCGGGGTGATGTGATGAGCTGAATATGGATGCTTCTGCTGGAGATGATGTGTGTGGGAGGTGCAGTTGTGGCTCCAGTGAAAAGAGACGTGTTGAATTGTGTCACATTGGCTTTAGTGATGAAGTTCATTCTCTCTGTATGAGATCCTGTGTGTGATGCAGCGCTCTGTTCTACTGCACTTCTCTATTATACTGATGCTTTTTAAAACCGTAGTGTCATAATGATGGGATTAAGAGGTGAATTAATTTTACTTTATTATATATTATTATTATTATTATTATTATTATTAATAACCACAGAAACAGGAAATGGACAAAAAGGGGGATAATGAGGAGGTAGAATTGAGTCAGACTGTGTAGAGGCGTGTGGTGATGGAGGATATCAGAACACATGACCTAAATGTAATAGAGGCCCAGATCCCTGAGGAACCACACAACACATGAAAACAGTGAAATGGTGTTTAATGTGGAATAAATATCTTTGGTGCACTGAATTATGCAAAGAGTGCAAAAACGAATCCAATTACACAGGATATGTGTGATATATGTGCTGTTACATCATCTATAAAATGAAAAGGAAATTAAAGAGTAAATATTAAAACAGAAGCTAATATTGAAGTAAAATTGATTTAAAATAAGAAAAAAAGAGTTCAGCTTTTTTTTTTTTCTCCCAGATTAGTTTTCAGAACGAAAACAACGAACCGTTTCTCCCATGAATGTTGATTATCCGTGTGATGTGTTTATTTTGTATGGTTTGCATCAGGGATGCTAAACTGATAATGCTAATGCTATTAGCCTCTAAAACCCAGATGATTATCAGGTCTCAGTCTGTGGACATTTGGTACATTCCATCTTTGGTGAAACCATCGGGTTAAATCAGAGCAGTGTGATTTTTTTTCCATAATGTGGAATCATAGCTCCACTGGGCTGTGTCCCAAACGCCAGTGTACACAGTGAAGTGCAAGTAATTGTGTATTGGAAAGCAAAGTGATTAGCGAGCTAGCTGCTTGGAGAGATTACATATAATGGTCTCTAATATGGATAGTCACTTAATTTACACACCAACCACATAATGACAACAAAACTCACGTTAATTCGAGCAGTTTGTGTTGTTGTTGTTGTGTGTGTTGTTGTTGTTGTTGATGTTGTGTGTTTGCGTGCTTTAGTGTGAAGCTGCAGGATCAGTGCTGGGCCGTGGGGATCAGAGACAGATGACAGGGTTTGCACAGGATCTGTCCGTCCAGAGGATGGCAGCCGTGTTCATTGGGCTCTGGGGAGAGCAGCATCGCACACAGCTGGAGGAAAAGGAAAGAAAACACCAGCTGTTAGAACAAGATACAGTGAGGTAACGTGAGATAAAGAGACGTGGTGAGAAACTATGAGATACTACAAGATATATGGTTACACATTAAGGTACACGGACAGATATAGTGAGATTAGTTGAGATATAGTAAGATACAGAAAGATAAAATGAGATACAGTGAGCTAAATTGAGAGACGTATGGTGAGATGAGATATAGTGACATACAGTGAGTCAGTGAGATACGGTGAGATACAGTGAGAGATTTATACTGAGATATGTAGTAAAATACTCAGTGAGACGAGGTGAGACTCAGAAAGATTAAATTAGATACACTGAGATATATGGTGAGATATTATGAGATATAGTGACATACAGTGAGTCAGTGAGATACACTGAGATACACGTTGATATATAAAGAAGTATACCAGATAAAGTTAACTGAGATATGGTGAGATTAGTTGAGATAAGGTGGGATGTGATGAGATACACAGTGATATACAGTAAGATATGGTGGTCATGGTTTTGTTTTTAACACTCACACGCACGCACGCGTGCACATACACACACACACACACACACACACACACACACACACACACACACACA
>JAAIIK010019952.1:59719-76700 GCA_014706435.1 Silurus glanis | reverse complement strand
TATATATATATATATATATATATATATATATATATATATTAAATAATGATATTTATAATATTCTGAACTGATTTTGCTTTAATCAATGTGTTTATCCCTCCTTTCAATTTTGTTGAAATGTTGATTTTATGTTAGAAATAATTTAAGATTGACAGCCCCAATTACAAATAATTTTGCACACTGTGTAAAATGTACATTAAAAACAGAATGCACTGATTTGCAAAGACTCATAATACAATATTTTATTCCTAAAAAAACAGAAACATTGTAAATGTTTTAACTGCAGGAATGTACCATTTTAAGGGAAATATAATGTCATATTGAACAACACACTGATATAATCATAATAAAAATAGTGTTTATCACAACACTAGACCTTCTGCTCACAATTTATACACTCTAGATTTCACTGCTGTTCACTAAACAAATCTTTACATGACTATGCTTCAGGTTGTTTCTAATAAGACCTCTTTAAAGCTGCTCATCTACCCTTTAAAATACCTCATTTTACTCACAACACTGTACAATGCTGTTGATTTTCATCAGTAGATAAAACGTCATTGCATTTGAGTCAATATGCAGTAAAATAATTAAACAAATGACTTTTTATTTCATGAAAGTATCTGTTACATTTGAACAAGGAAAATTACAATTTACAATCATAATCAGTATAAAGGTACAATCATCTATATAATAAAACTAGTAAGATTTTAATTCAATTGATTATAAATCATGGAAATATTGTTACTAGATAAAACAGTATATTGTCGGGGATGAAATTTTGTTTCATAAAGAGATAAAAAAGACATTTCATGTAAGAACATTCATCAGTTCAGAGTCTGTTTGGAATATCTGCAGAGTTATAATTAATTTAACGCACCTCCTAAACCACGGATAAAACAGAGCGTAAATAATAGGATTAATGGTGGAATTCACAGAAATCACAATCATGAGTTTGTGAAATGTTTCTTCCTGTATTTCAATAATGCCACCTAATAAACTGTAAATGAAATACGGAAGTAAACACGCCAGAAACACGACCACTAAAATGCTGAGGACTTTGGCTGCTTTTCTCTCAGATTTCATGGAGTGGGAGGTGATTTTCTGTGTTTGAGGTTGTGTGTGATTATTAAGCTCTCTGATAGCAGTGGCGTGTTTCTTTACAATCATAAACACTCGAGTATACAATATGATTATGACAGAAAGTGGAAATATAAATGTCATTACAAGATCAACTACAGCCCAAACCTCATTTAGTAAAAGAAAACACTCTCCAGGACACATTATAGAATTTGTGAAGTTTCCACTGAAATACATAAATACTAATATATAGACCACCTGTAGACACCAGTCAGAAATAATTACGTTACAAGTAAATCTCACTGATACTCTGTTCATGTAGAAAAAGGGGTATGAGAGAGCAAAATAGCGATCCACAGCGATCAGAGCAACATTATAGATTGATAAGTTTGTGAGGAAAAAACCAATCAACCACAACATGGTGCAGTATCCTCTCCCAAAAATCCAGCATCTTTCAATAATCCAGATTAACATCGGCGGCATCGCCAAAGCACCCACAAAGAAATCCGTCACGGCCAGAGAGAGCACGAGCATGTTGGTCGGCGTGTGAAGCTGCTTGAAGTGAAGAACAGAGATGATGACGAGCAGATTTCCAACCATTGTTAGAAGAACCACAGCAGCTGAACACACGTACAGTAAGATATAAACTGCAGGAGATACAGATCTCTCTGGACAGGAGAAATGCACACAGACATCAGAAAGGTTTAACTCGGTCACGTTCATGAACACAACGTTTCTATAATGAATAGAAAAAAAAAAAAAAACATAAATAAATGACGAAAGACCTAAATAAATGTTTCTCAAGCAGCTCTGGTGCTTTATATAGTTTAATAATTGATCACGCCCCCTAATCTGACTGGCAGCATAATTAATATGAGGTAATGCTTTGTTGGAACAAAAGTCCAAATATAAATACCAATTTAAAAGTGCAGTTTTATAGCTGATATATAATCAGTTCATTATTATTATTATTATTCTTAGAAATGCCACTGGAAACAATGATTCAAAGTAGAAAAATGTTTTACTTTATTTAGAAAATAGACACCCTATTAGAACTATAAGATCTTGAGATGTATAAAGGAAGAAACAGGCCCTGTGAGGCCTCACAGTTAGTAACGTTGTACATTTTGTATGGAGGATATCAGGGATGTGGCATTTTGCACAAAATATACACCCAAGTGATAATATTGTGTTTTAGTGTTTACAATTGTTGTAACAATTGCCGGTATTGCCTAACAAAGCCGTTGCGAGCCACTTCGGTCTTAGTAGGCAAGGCTCACACGGCAGCGGGTCAGGCACACGATTCGTGTGTTGCAGGCACACCAGGCTGACCTCTGACCTGCTGAGGGAGATGGACGAGGGATTCAGCTCTGGGGCTAACGATATTAAGGAGTTATGTCGCGCTGCCGACCTAACAGAGCGAAAAAACAGAGCGTTGCCACCTGGACCCCACCAGAGGGGCCCTTGGGCCCTCCTAGACCAGCGACGATCTAGGAGGGCGGTGTGCACCTCGTTGCACGGTGCCTGTCCCTCCTCAGCACCACCAGGAAGCCAGGCTACTAGCCCTGCCAGTATAATTCAGGGCACAGCTACAGCCAAAAGGTGGATTGTGGATGCCATTTCACCATCTTACGTGTCCTCTGGGGCTTGGATGATGATGATCCTTGGATGATGATGATCCAAGATGGCGGCGCAGCAGTAGCTTGCAGCGGCCTCTCTGGATCCAAAAATGGTGCTTTCACCATATTTAGCACGACCCTTCACAATACATGGACACCAGAGTCAGCTGTGTTCATGTGTACGACCACCAGACACTGCTACGGTACAGGCATCATGCAACCAACAATCTGCATGATGATCTTATCAACAACCTTCGCGACCTCGGCTTGCTGCGACCTCGGCCACAAAGACCAGGCCCCCAGACCTCGGTGTTACCTGATGCCGGTGGCCGGGAGAGGAGACGTCGAAAGCGCTGTTCGAGGAAGCGGAAGCGCGGCAAGCGGGCGGGTGTCCGTGCTAGGCTAAATGGTAACCCTAACCGGCCGGCTATCCCGTCCATTTTTCTTTCCAACGTCTGCTCCCTGGACAATAAACTGGACTATATCCGACTCCAGCAAACCACACGGTGAGAGTTTAGAGACTGTTGCGTCTTTGTTTTCACGGAGACGTGGCTCAGCGACAGAGTTCCGGAAGCCGCCATCCAGCTAGACGGGCTAACCGTGTTTCGAGCCGACAGAAACGCAGCTCTGTGCGGTAAGACTCGCGGTGGTGGCGTGTGTGTTTATATCAACATGGAATGGTGTAAGAACTCTGTGCTTGTTTCACGCTACTGCTCATCGCTAGTGGAGTTTGTGACTGTTAGATGCAGACCTTTTTATTTACCACGGGAATTCACCACAGTTTACATCGTCGGAGTGTACATTCCACCCAGTGCTAATGCTAAGGAGGCACTGAGTGAACTCTATGGTGCTATCAGCGACCTGCAGAATGCTCACCCCGACGGATTGTTTATTATCGCCGGAGATTTCAACCATGCGAATCTCAAGACTGTGCTTCCTAAACTCCATCAGCATGTGGACTTTGCAACGAGAGGAGCGAACACGCTGGATCGTGTTTACACAAACATCCCCGGCGCGTATCGTGCGGAGCCCCGCCCCCATCTCGGATACTCAGACCACAGCTCTGTTATGTTAATTCCAGCATACAGACCGCTCATCAGACGCTCTAAACCGGTTCTGAAACAGGTGAAAACCTGGCCAGAAGGAGCTACTTCTGCTCTTCAGGACTGTTTTGAGTGCACTGACTGGGACATGTTTAGAAAGGCTGCAACCTACGGCGATTCCATCAACTTGGAGGAGTACACATCATCAGTGACCAGCTACATCAGCAAGTGCGTTGATGATGTGACCATCTCCAAGACCATCACTACACGCTCCAACCAGAAACCGTGGATGACTGCAAATGTGCGTGCGCTGCTGAAACAAAGAGACTCTGCCTTCAGAACAGGGGACAGGGCGGCCTTAAAAACAGCAAGGGCCAAACTGTCTCGTGCCATCAGAGAGGCGAAGCGCGCACACGCGAAGAAAATCCACAACCACTTCCAGGACAGTGGAGACACCCGGCGCATGTGGCAGGGCATCCAGGCGATCACGAATTACAAGACCACATCACCTGCTTGTGACCGTGACCCCTCCCTCCCAGATGTGCTGAACGACTTCTACGCCCGGTTCGAGGTGCAGAACAACATGGTGGCGAGGAAGACCATCCCTCCTCCCACTGACCAGGTGCTCTGTCTAACCACAGCTGAAGTGAGGAAAACTCTATGCAGAGTTAACCCACGGAAGTCTGCTGGACCAGACAACATTCCTGGCAGAGTGCTCAGGGTATGTGCAGAACAGCTAGCAGATGTCCTCACTGACATCTTCAACATCTCCCTGAGCAGCAACGTTGTTCCCACGTGCCTCAAGACAACGACCATTGTTCCCGTGCCAAAGAAGTCTTCTGTCTCCTGCCTCAATGACTATCGTCCCGTCGCGCTCACACCCATCGTGATGAAGTGCTTCGAGAGGCTCGTCATGAGGCACATTAAGACACAGCTTCCACCCTCCCTGGACCCCATGCAGTTTGCGTATCGTCCAAACCGTTCCACGGACGATGCTATCTCCACAACCCTCCATCTGGCCCTCACCCACCTGGATAACAAGGACTCGTATGTACGAATGCTGTTCATTGACTTCAGCTCAGCATTCAACACAATCATTCCTTAGCACCTGATCGAGAAGTTGAACCTTCTGGGCCTGAACACCTCCCTCTGTAACTGGATCCTGGACTTCCTGACTGAGAGACCTCAGTCAGTCAGGATCGGGAACAGCATCTCCAGCACCACCACACTGAGCACTGGGGCCCCCCAGGGCTGTGTGCTCAGCCCACTGCTGTTCACTCTGCTGACTCACGACTGTGTAGCAATGCACAGCTCGAACCACATCATCAAGTTCGCTGATGACACGACCGTGGTGGGTCTAATCAGCAAGAACGACGAGTCAGCATATAGAGAAGAGGTGCAACGGCTAACTGCCTGGTGTGGAGCAAACAACCTGTCTCTGAACGTGGACAAAACGAAAGAGATGGTTGTGGACTTCAGGAGAGCACAGAGCGACCAATCTCCACTGATTATTGATGGATCCTCAGTGGAGATCGTCAAGAGCACCAAATTACTTGGTGTTCATCTGGCAGACAACCTCACCTGGTCACTTAACACCAGCTCCATCACCAAGAAAGCCCAGCAGCGTCTCTACTTTCTGAGAAGGCTGAGGAAAACCCACCTCCCTCCCCCCATCCTGTCCATGTTCTACAGAGGGACCATTGAGAGCATCCTGAGCAGCTGCATCACTGCCTGGTTTGGGAACTGCACCGTCTCGGATCGCAAGACCCTACAGAGGATAGTGAGGACAGCTGAGAAGATCATCGGAGTCTCTCTCCCCTCTATCATGGACATTTACACTACACACTGCATCCGCAAAGCACACAGCATTGTGGACGATCACACACACCCCTCACACACACTTTTTACACTCCTACCATCAGGAAAACGGTTCCGAAGCATTCGGGCCGCCACAACAAGACTATGCAACAGTTTCTTTCCACAAGCCATCAGGCTACTTAATACACAGAAATGAAACGGAACTCTCACACACACACACACACACGCACTCAAATGTGTGTAACGAACTGAAAAATTTTTCCTGGACTTAACACTTAACACACACTCGTCACTCATCTCAATCCATTCCACCACCACTCATTTATTTATTATTTATTATTCTCAACTGTACCACACTCTCAACTGCTGTTTTTTGCACATTTATCATTACCATTGTATTATACTGTTTACATGCTGTTTTTTGCACCTTTGACTGCTGCTGTATTTTTTGCACTACATTGTTCTGTTTATACTCACTTCTGGGATATAGTTTTTAGTTTGTATAGTTTTTTACAGTTTTCTTGTACAGTACTGTATATTCAAGTATACAGTAGGTTTACTGGTCGGCGCTATATAGGGTTTTGTGTCTTGTCTTGTGTCGTCTGTCTGCACTGTCTGTCTGCACTGTTTGCACTAGGTTGCACTCGATGCACTTTATGTAACTTGTGTTGTAGCTCTATGTTGTTTTGTTTGTTGTTGTTTAGTGTAGCACCAGGGTTCTGGAGAAACGTTGTCTCGTTTTTACTGTGTACTGTGTACCACTGTGTATAGTAGAAATGACAATAAAAGCCTCTTGACTTGACTTGACTCTGGTCTCCCCACTCCGTTCGGGGTCAAGGCTCACTCCACTCCAGGACATCTGCAACACTGCGGACTGGTCCACCACGCTGACCTTCGTCAGGTTTTACGACCTCCACCTTAGAGCCACTTCCGGCTCCTCTGTCCTGCGTTCTGGTCGTGCTTACACACACTAGGCAGAGTCTGGTCAGTGTGCCACGATTGGACACTTGTTCCCAAAGCATTGTGCTGCAGCTCGAAGTTCCCAAAAGGGGAACGTCTCTAGGTTACGTATGTAACCCTAGTTCCCTAAGGGAACAAGACTAAGGGGTTCCCTAAGGGGATGAGTCCAAGCCACACTTCCTGCGTCCCTGCCACGCTTACCTTCTCTTTTTCAGAATCTAGCATCGCTAATTCATTCATTCATTGTAAATTCAGTTGAACCTCATCCTCATTTGGGTGACATCAAGAGTGTGATTATAGTCTTTAAACACTACAGAACACTGGAGAGTGAGAACTAACATGAGTACTGGAGTGTGTGATTATGAGTGATGATCTTTCTACAGTCTTATACAGTCTTTTGTGGTTATAGAACCAGGAGCTACTGAGGTGTCTCCAAGGTGGAAGAAGGCGGTTGTTGTAATATGGATCATCAAAGATGCAGACTTTTGAATGGAGTACTGATAACAAGCCAAATGATCCCACTCCTCTTCAGTCCTCTTTTATACACGGTGTCCATCATTTCCTAAATGAATTTAAATGTTGATTTGTCTGACCACAGAACAGTTCTCTACTTTGCCTCAGTCCATTTTAAACCAGCTTTCTGGCCCAGATGACTGTTTGTCATGTTTGTTTGTAAGCTGCATTTGTGTATAGCACCGCAAATTATGATTTCTAAAGATGTTTCTGAGCACATGCAGTTTTTAATGCACTGGTGCTCGAGGGCCAAAGATCACAGGCATCCAATATTGGTTGTTAACCATGACCCTCAGACCTATACCCCCCTCACATTATGAACAGAGCATTTTTTATTGCCAGTTATGCAGGCAGTATGTCATTGTTAAGAGTGCCTGGCAAGGTTTTTGGTGTTACTTTTGTGGTAAGAGGTCCCAGATGACACCAATGCTGTGGGAGCTTCAGACAGTATGTCACCTGGTTGATTTGTCTCTGGCTGGTGAAAGGCCCCAAGTACCTGGGACATAATCTCCTACAAGGCTGAGATGGTTGTTTATTCTTTGTATCCAACTAAACTCCAACTAACTCAAACTAACTGTCAATGCGCTTGATATCCATGGGAACACTCACAAATAGGTGGAACTCCTGATTCAAACAGGAACTAAAGACACTAGTCATATCATTGGGTTTGTTGACCTGCTTGCTAAATGTTTTTCTTTAAGAGTAGCATAAGTGTGATATTGAGATCTTTTGAAAAACCAGCTTGACTGATGAGCCTGCATGCCCATTCCCATTCTTTTGACTGGAAAGGCCATGAAGAGCTCAAATCCAAGGTCAACATACAAGTTCTAGCCTGAGGTTAACTTGACAACCTCCACTACCAAGCTCAACCTTGGAACATAACCACCAAGCTTACTGCTACAGCTGATATTTCAGTCTACGATGATGAGCTTCAACCTGAGGCTGACATGGAGGCCTCCCCTTATACTCAATCAGTACTTACACCAGGGCTCACCCACAGTTCTGTGGTTCAAGACATCTCTCCTGCTTGACATCCACCGGCCCCCACTCGTAGATCGGCCCACCTTTCTCCGGCTTCCGCCTATCTCACTCGCCGATCGGCACGCTTTCTTTTTCTAGTGCCCGACTGAGTTTCCTCATGGACTAAGCGCTGATATCAAGCTAGATGGTCCCTCTCCCCATTAGTCCAGGGGACGTGGCATCCATTGTTTCCAAAACAAGTTTAAAATTAATTTTTGAGTGACCATTAAACAATTTTCCACTTTGCCTGAATCAAAATATATCTAAAATATGTCAAGCAGGCCTTCCTAGGATTACATTTACATTTACATTTACGGCGTTTAGCAGACTTATCCAGAGCGACGTACAAAAGTCCTTTGAGTCTCTAGCAATGAATAAATCTACACTGGTACACAAGATTACAAACTTAATATAATCTAGCTAGGATGGCTCAGGTATTATTGACAAATCTTTCTATCCAGATTCTTCCCAGGTTTTAGTTAAATGCTGGTATTAGTGTGTAAATGTAGCAGGATAGTATGTTGAGAAATAAATGCAGTCTCCACTCCTTAAAATTTTTCCAAAATATGAAGGTGCATTTTTTTCCAGATTGGTAAACCTCTGCCCATCTTTAACGCTGACTCCTTTTAATACCTAGTTGTTACTGACCTGTTGCCAGGTCAGTAACAACTTGTGACAGCTGGCCACAGGGTTGAGGACCTTGAAAATAGGAAAGGTCCCGTACAATCATCAGGTGAGGTTCCTGCAGGTTACCTTACTGTTCACTAAACAAATCTTTACATGACTATGCTTCAGGTTGTTTCTAATAAGACCTCTTTAAAGCTGCTCATCTACCCTTTAAAATACATCATTTTACTCACAACACTGTACAATGCTGTTGATTTTCATCAGTAGATAAAACGTCATTGCATTTGAGTCAATATGCAGTAAAATAATTAAACAAATGACCAGCGCTTTTTATTTAATGAAAGTATCTGTTACATTTTTACGAGTAAAATTACAATTTACAATCATAATCAGGTACAATCATCTATATAATAAAACTAGAATTCAATTGATTATAAATCATGGAAATATTAAAGACATAAAGAGATAAAAAGGCATTTCATGCAAGAACATTCATCAGTTCAGAGTCTGTTTGGAATATCTGCAGAGTTATAATTAATTTAACGCACCTCCTAAACCACGGATAAAACAGAGCGTAGATAATAGGATTAATGGTGGAATTCAGACACATGAAAATCATGAGTTTGTGAAATGTTTCTGCATGTATTTCAATAACGTCACCTAATAAACTGTAAATAAAATACGGAAGTAAACACGCCAGAAACACGGCCACTAAAATGCTGAGGACTTTGGCTGCTTTTCTCTCAGATTTCATGGAGTGGGAGGTGATTTTCTGTGTTTGAGGTTGTGTGTGATTATTAAGCTCTCTGATAGCAGTGGCGTGTTTCTTAGCGGTCATAAACACCAGACTGTACAATATGATTATGACGGAAACTGGAAATATAAATGTCATTACAAGATCAACTACAGCCCAAACCTCATTTAGTAAAAGAAAACACTCTCCAGGACACATTATAGAATTTGTGAAGTTTCCACTGAAATACATAAATACTAATATATAGACCACCTGTAGACACCAGTCAGAAATAATTACGTTACAAGTAAATCTCACTGATACTCTGTTCATGTAGAAAAAGGGGTATGAGAGAGCAAAATAGCGATCCACAGCGATCAGAGCAACATTATAGATTGATAAGTTTGTGAGGAAAAAACCAATCAACCACAACATGGTGCAGTATCCTCTCCCAAAAATCCAGCATCTTTCAATAATCCAGATTAACATCGGCGGGATCGCAAAAGCACCCACAAAGAAATCCGTCACGGCCAGAGAGAGCACGAGGATGTTGGTCGGCGTGTGAAGCTGCTTGAAGTGAAGAACAGAGATGATGACGAGCAGATTTCCACACATTGTTAGAAAAACCATAGCAGATCCACACATGTACAGAAAGATATCAACTGCAGAAGATCCAGATCTCTCTGGACAGGAGAAATGCACACAGAGATCAGAAAGGTTCAATTCTGTCAGGTTCATGAACACAACGTTTCTATAATAATTTTAAAAAAAAATGAAAAAAATCATAAATAAATGAAAAAAGACTTAAATAAATGCAGCTCTGGTGCTTTATATAGTTTAATAATTGATCACGCCCCCTAATCTGACTGGCAGCATAATTAATATGAGGTAATGCTTTGTTGGAACAAAAGTCCAAATATAAATACCAATTTGAAAAGGCATTATTATTATTATTATTATTATTATTATTATTATTATTATTATTATTAAAAATGCCACTGGAAACAATGGTCCAATGCTGGAAATGGATAGTAGAAAAATGTTTTACTTTTTTTTTTTATTTTTTAAAAAGACACCCTATTAGAACTATAAGATCTTGAGATGTATAAAGGAAGAAACAGGCCCTGTGAGGCCTCACAGTTAGTAACGCTCTGTATGGAGGATATTAGGATGTGGCATTTTGCACAAAATATACACCCAAGTGATACTATTATGTGCTTTAGTGTTTACAATTGCATTTCTAATAAACACATTAACAAATCCCAAAACAAATAAACAAATACAGAAGCACATTAACATTCAAGATATACAGGAAGTACAACAGTCTGCAGCAGGAGAAAGTTGGAACGTATGTGTAAAAGTGTACAAACTAATCTTTATGTCATGATATACAGCAGCATCTCCAACATCACTGCATATGAATGTCCTTCCTCAAAGTAGCGTTGAATTAATTTAATTTTCTCCTTGCTTGCCAATGTGTACTTCTGTTATTTTCTCATATTTAAAGGTGCACTAATCGAAATAAAAAATTTAAAGTAAACTGAGAACTTTACACATATACAAGAAACAAAATTATAAGATTTCATACTTCCTGTATATCATCTTTGTTACGTATGTAACCCTTGTTCCCTGAGGGAACGAGACTCTGCGTCGGAACGCCTTGGGAACGACTGCATTGTCCATGCTCTGAATAATGAGTCTAATCAGTCAAAATTGAAGACAGGCTGTCACCGGCAGGGTGACTTCGTGACCAGGGAGTATAAAGCTCACCTGTAGAGAAGACGGCTTCAGCTTCTGTAACTGTGAAATAAGCGCTGACGGGGCGCCGGAGGTGTGGCTAGAGACACAGCGTCTTGTTCCCTCAGGAAACTAGGGTTACGTACCTAACCTAGAGACGTTCCCATTCAGGAACGAGCTGCGCTTTGGGAACGAGAGTCCAATAACACCACACCGACCAGTCCCTAACTAGTCTGGATGACCACAACTGAGTCGAAGGACAGAGGTGCCAGGAGTGGCACAGTGGTCAAGGTTATAAAACCTGGCAAAGGTGACCGGGGTGGACCACCCCGAAGTGTCGCAGAGGTCTTGGAGGGACACTCCAGAGGACCAAGCCTTAGAGGCTGCCACACTCCGGCATCTGCCACATTATAGCATCAATAATCCACCTGCTGAGCGTCTGCTAATGAGCAGGAAGGCCTCTCCTCGGAGGGCCATAGCAGATGAACAGTTGTTCCGATTTTCTGCAGTGACTTTTACGGTGGACATAACAGTCCAGCGCTCAGACCGGGCACAGCCGGTTCAACCTCTCCTGGTCTGGGGTCAGGAACAGAGGAGGGTGGAATGCCTGGAGGCTGACAGGTCATGGGACGACCAAGGGCACTTTGGGGACGTAACTCACTTTAGGGTGCAGAAAGGCACTGGTCATACCTGGAGTAAACTCCAGTAAAGAGGGGGCCACAGAGAGGGCCTGCAAATCACCTACTCTCCTCAAAGAGCAGATGGCTAGCAAGAAAGCGGTCTTGATTCACAAGTGCCTCCACGAAGTCTCAGCCAAAGGCTTGAAGGGGGGGGCTCGGATAGATCCTTCAACACTACAGCCAGGGCACCGGAGGCCTCAGCCTCTGGGTCTCTGCTCTGAGTGGGTCTCTGCTCAGTGAATGCCTGGACACGGGGGCATGATACGCCGAAACGGCGGACACGCAGACTTTAATGGTGGACGGAGCCAACCCTTTTGCATACTGCTCCTGCAGAAACTCCGACAATGAACGAACTGGGCAGTGGACTTGGTCCAATTGGTCCGAGAGGCTGGGGGGAGGGGTCATCTCAAACAAGGACCGGGTTGTATCTTGTCAGGGTGTGGAAGTGTCAAAATCTTCTGCAGCTCCCCAGAGAAGGCATTGTTCAATGAGCAGATGGCCGACTGATGCTCCCACTCCATGGGGGCCCACAGCCTGGCCTTGGCTAATAACAGGGAGATGATGCAAGCCACCTTGGAGCACTCAGAGAAAAAATTATTAATTTTTCAAATGAATTATTTTCTACACAGCATTCAGATGCGAAGAAACATGTTCATAAAGCTATATCATGACTTTAAAGTGCATGTGACATTTTATAACATAAATAAAAGATGGAAAAACCCATTGCTTCAATTTCAGTACGGCCAAATTGAGATACAGCCAATTACTTTTCAAAAAATAAGAGAATATACTAATATATAGCTTCCAAATAGATTTTCGTAAGCGTTTTCTTAGTGAACATTTGGATGGTGGAATTTTTTCTCAGGCATTGTGTTAAAGCTTCTCAGGAAAAATGCAAGTAACAAGTGCATCATTTTAAACTGGACTATCTTCTTCAAATCCAAAAACAGTAAAACTGTCAAACTTCAGGACTTCAGCATGGTTAGGATGCAATGTTGACTTGATGTGACCCAAAATAAAATGTGTTGAAGCCTGCTCACTTTTTTAGCAGACAACGGCATGGTTACATGGTTACATCATGCACTGCCGGTATGTTAAATGTACACTGTTTTTTTTTTTTATGTAAACCAGAAACCTAATTTATTATATGCTCAGGCATGCTTGTCCAATAAAGCTGATTCTGATACGTTTTAGAACATGTTTATTACAAAGACCTCAAAAGGTGACGGTGAGAGCAAATCTAGAACTACGGTTAGATCACGATGGGACCAAATGCTTTAAAATTGGTGTAAATTGCTGACTATCAGAAGTCTTTTCAAACGCTGCTTACAGAAATGCCACTTCTTCAATTTCTTTAGCAAAGCTTTAATTCACGGTATCTGCCGCCACCTTGTGGCCATTTTCTGCCTTTACACATGTTCATGTCAATTCAGCAATTCACTGTCTAAAAAAATACTTTTGAGAAGATGCATACATAGCCATGTGGTCCACCTGGCAATCACTTTAACACAGAAAATTAAAGGCAAAGCAAAAAAGAAATCCGAAAAAAAATCCAATGTCTAGAGTCAACATGGCCACATGTTTTCCCAGAGTGTTTACTCATGTCTGGCAACCATGTGACAGGACCCCTTCAAGGCCTTTTTGTTCCATCAAATCATTACATCATATAAATAATTCTGTCATTCAAATTAGGGGGTGTGATCAATTTCTAAACTATATAAATCACCAGAGCTGCTTAAGAAATGTTTATTTATGATTCTTATTTACGTTTACTCTTTTACTATAAAACCTGATGTTTTCATGAACGTGACGGAGTTGAATCTCTCTGATGTCTGTGAGCATTTCTCCTGTCCAGAGAGATCTGTATCTCCTGCCGTTTATATCTTACTGTACGTGTGTTCAGCTGCTGTGGTTCTTCTAACAGTGTGTGGAAATCTGCTCGTCATCATCTCTGTTCTTCACTTCAAGCAGCTTCACACGCCGACCAACATCCTCGTGCTCTCTCTGGCTGTGACGGATTTCCTCGTCGGTGCTTTTGTGATGCCGCCGGTGTTAATCTGGATTATTGAGTCATGCTGGATTTTTGGGAAGATTTTCTGCACCTTTTTTTGGTTTATTGGCAGTTTCCTCACGATCATATCAGTCTATAATGTCGCTCTGATCTCTGTGGATCGCTATTTCTCTCTCTCACATCCATTTTTCTACATGAACAGAGTTTCAGTGAGGATCAGTTGTATTGTAATTGTTTCAGACTGGTGCGTACTGGGGATTTATATAGTAACACTTATATATTTCACTGAAAACTTCACAGGTTCTGTAACGTGTCCTGGAGAGTGTTTTCTCACTGTGAATGAGGTTTGGTCTGTAATTGATCTTGTTGTTTCATTTATATTTCCATGTTCCTGCATAATCATATTGTACAGTCGAGTGTTTCTGATCGCTAAGAAACACGCCACTGCTATCAGAGAGCTTAATAATCACACACGACCTCAAACACAGAAAATCACCTCCCACTCCATGAAATCTGAGAGAAAAGCAGCCAAAGTCCTCGGCATTTTAGTGTCCGTGTTTCTGGCGTGTTTACTTCCATATTTTATTTACAGTTTATTAGGTGACATTATTAAGCTACAAATAGAAATAATTCATAAACTCATGATGGTGCTTTATCTGAATTCCACCATTAATCCATTTATTTACGCTCTGTTTTATCCGTGGTTTAGGAAGTGCATTAAATTAATAATAACTCTGCAAATATTCCAAACAGACTCTGCATTAATCAATGTTCTTACATGAAAAGACTTTTCGGTTCCTTATGATGATGTTTTTACATATTTATATTATAAACCATTCAAACTTCTATCACAAATTAAATTATAACCTCCACAATATAATATACTGTTTTCTCCACTAGCAGCGTTTGTCCTTCAAATATTTATAATGAAATTCAAATGAAATATAAGGAGTTTGTTTGTAGATGAATAATTACTTCCACTGTGAATATTTTATATTATATATGTTTATGTTGAGAGTGTCATTTCCTTATGAAAATGTTATAGACACCTTTATGAGATAATAAAGAATAATGGTAATTTTTGTTTATTTATTTATTTATTTTACTACTAATTGTCTCATTAAGATGTTCATTGGGAGTGACGAGGATGGACAGGATTAGAAATGAGTTTATTAGAGGGACAGCGCATGTAGGACGTTTTGGAGACAAGGTGAGGGAGGTGAGATTGAGATGGTTTGGACATGTGCAGAGGAGGGACATAAGTTATATTGGTGGGAGAATGCTGAGGATGGAGACACCAGGAAGGAGAAAAAGAGGAAGACCAAGGAGGAGGTTCATGTATGTGGCGAGGGAAGACATGCAGGTAGTTGGTGTGAAAGAGGCAGATGTAGAGGACAGGGGGGTATGGAGACGGATGATCCGCTGTGGCGACCCCTAATGGGAGCAGCCGAAAGAAGAAGAAGAAGAAGAAGAAGAAGAAGAAGAAGAAGACTAATTGTCTCATTCCTGGAAAAGTTTAAACCTCCTCCTCCAATGTTTCTGGCCTTACTCCCTTTCCACTTGGTCATCTGAACACACAACATATCTACCTTTCTCCTCTCCATCATATCAGCTCCCTCTCTCCCTTTACCAGTCATAGTACCAACATTTAAAGTACCAACCTGAACCTCCACTCTCCTCCACTTCTCCTTTCCCTGCCGTCTCTGTAGACGTCTTCCTCCTCTCCTTCTCCTCCTTCAGCCAACAGCAGCCCAATTTCCCCCAGCATCATCACAGTGAACACTGGGGCCACCAGGTCTGTGTGCTCAGTCCCTTGCGGTTTACACTGCAACACAAGGAGACTCTCCCTAAGACTGTGGTTGGTCTCATCAGCAAAAATAAAAAACATCAGCATTCAGAGATGAAATGCAAAAGTTCAAGGTACAGCCAACAACATGTATATAAATTTGAATAAAACAAAAGAGATGGTTGTTGATTTCAGAAGGACAAAGGAATGACTCCCTGCATCTCTACTTCTTACTTGAGGAATCATTACTTTTTGAGGAAGCTGGGGAAGGCCCAGCTCCCTCCACTTGTGCTCACCGCTTTCTACAGAGGGAACATCAAGAGCATCCTCAGCAGCTGCATCTCTGCCTGGTTTGGCAACTGTTTTAGACTGCAAGACCCTACTGCTTATAGCTGGGTCAATTAAAAAGCGCAACATGGTCTCTCTTTCCTCCATCAAGGACCTTTACACAACATGCTGCATCCTCAAGGCCTTTATCTTGTCAGTGGTTCTTGGTTTCACATGTCTGCACAGCTGTTTCCACTTCTGCATTGTGTGTATAAATACCCTGCTCAAGTCAGGGGCTCACGAGAGTACTTTCAAGATAAGTTCATATTAGAAACTAAAGAGGAGGCCCCTATAGCCAAGTCCAAGTCAGAGGCCCATGAGGAGGCCCCTCAAGCCAAATCAGAGGCCAAGAAGGAGGCCCCTCAAGCCAAGTCAGAGGCCCAGGAGGAGGCCCCTCAGGCCAATTCAGTGGCCAATGAGGGTTCCCTTCAAGAAAATCAGTGGTTCAGGAGGGGACTCCTTAAATCGAGGTCATGCCAGGGCTCTATAAGTAGGCTCTTCCAGCTAATTCTAAGTATAGCTAAGTTTAATCCAAGTCAAGATCAAGCAAGTGCCTATAAGTGGGCCTTTTTAGCCATGCCTGAGCACCAGGTGGCCTCCAAAGCCCCATTTTAAGATCTCTCTGAGCAAGTGGTGGCCTAAAAAGACACATTTGAGGTCGCTGTGCCAGGGGACCATGTCATGGCCTCCTTCCATGACCTGCTGAACCCAGGGGGTGATTGCACCATGTCTCACCAGGAACCGTTCATGCTAGGGGGCATCCTGCTCCCACGTCACACATCATGACAGAGGCTGGCAGTACGGGTTCCTTCCAGGAACTTGTCCTCAGATATCCCAACAAAAACACTGTCTATAGGTCACATGGCAAACATTTTCACATCATCTCATACAATTCATAGTGTTTAAACATGTCTGACAGCCATGTAACAAATGTGTTTAACTTTTCATGGAGGAGTTTTTTGTGTCATTCTTTATAAATATCTTCTTTTTCTTTCGGCTGCTCCCATTAGGGGTCGCCACAGCGGAT
>JAAIIK010019952.1:19384-49719 GCA_014706435.1 Silurus glanis | reverse complement strand
ATCCGCTGTGGCGACCCCTAATGGGAGCAGCCGAAAGAAAAAGAAGAAGAAGAAGTTTAGGAACATTCTATTTTGCCTGCTATTGGTTTTCATTAAAGTCTTTAAATATATACATTGCTGGTGTCCTGCATTTGAGTATAACTACCCGCACCCTGACAGTACAATCTAGCCAGACATGGACCCAGCGGACGATCTCCAGTCTCAACTTTCCTCTCTGGTGCAGATCACCACCTTCCATCACCAACATATACATGACCTGGCAAATGCAATTTGTGAATTGTCCCTTCAGCGCCACCAAGCCCCTGTTGCTCAAGCCTCTGCTTTCGGAAACCCCTACTGCTCATGACTCAGAAAAAGAGCGACGTCGCTTTCATGGACTCTGCCTGTATTGTGGCGAGGCAGAGCACATGGCAGCCCCTGTCCAGCAAAAGAGAGGGCTTGTCATTGAATCTGGGGCCAGCGGCTACCAGCCCCCTCCAAACCGCTGCTCAAGGTTGAAATAGTCGTCAAGGGCCACAGCCATGAATTAGCGATGTTTGGCAACTCTGGGGCTGATGGAGAATCTTTCGATGAGGAACTTGCTTGCCAACTTGACATTGAGTTCGAACCACTCCCCACACCACTCCTGGTCCATGCCTTCGACGACCACGTTCTCTATTGGGTCACCTACCGCACCAAACCCCTCCTTGTCTCCACTACTGAACAGCATTGTGAATGGTTATCATTCCTCATCATCTCGTCACCAAGAGCACCTGCCATGTTTGGTTCCCCATGATTGCGGAGGCATAAAGAATGGTTAAGAATCTCCCTCCAATCTCTGTTCTGTTACTGCAGAGTACCATGCTCACTGTCTTCAGTAAAGCCAGGGCTTTATCACTACCTCCCCACCATCTGTATGATTGTGCTATCAACCTATTGCTGGGAAAGACATCCCCCGGGGTCGTCTCTACCACCTAATGGGTCCTGAAAGAGAGGCCATGACTGATTACATCCTGGAGTCCTTCGCTTTTGGAATCATCCACCCTTCCTCCTCAGAATGCATGCAACATGCAGAATGTCTTTGTACACTTTAACATTAGAGTTTATTCTTCAATTGAACTAAGAAGCCTAAGAAATGTTCTCCCGCATTTAATTTCCACTTGTACACACATCAAGCTCCATTAAGACACGACTGAACTCCAGGCTTCCTCACCAACCTACTGCCATAACATGAATTGTTCCTAGACCTAGATGCCTTGTCATAACCATAGATGTGCAACCCTAAATGCCTGGGCATGATTTATACTCTAAATTCCTTGGTATAACATTAGATGCCTTGGAGTAATCTTCAATACTTAAACTGTGAGCAGATTTCATGGCCTTTGGTTGGGTTCGATGTATTTTGTTTTCTATTCATGTTTTCCTAATTATAAACTAAATAGCCACAACACAATGTGTGTTTTTTGTGCTTAGTGCCTTCTGAGGTCTTCGGTTTCCCCAAGGCATGACATCATATTCATTAAGCTGTCGAACAAACTTGTGAGTGTACTAAATAATTACACTATAAAAATATCTATGCTGCCTGACCTATAAGTCATTTGACCATAATGTAACAGAGACTTATTTTAAATGCTGTATTCATGAACGTGACGGAGTTGAATCTCTCGGATCGCTGTGAGCATTTCTCCTGTCCAGAGAGATCTGTATCTCCTGCAGTTTATATCTTACTGTACGTGTGTTCAGCTGCTGTGGTTCTTCTAACAGTGTGTGGAAATCTGCTCATCATCATCTCTGTTTTTCACTTCAAGCAGCTTCACACGGAGACCAACATGCTCGTGTTCACTCTGGCCGTGTCGGATTTCTTTGTGGGTGCTTTTGTGATGCCGCCGGCATTAAATCAAATCAAATCAAATCAAATTTTATTCATCACATACACATACATACAGGGTACGACATGCAGTGAAATGCTTTATACGACGGTCCGGCATGAGGGAATAGGATGGGTAAAAAGAAAAGAAGGCAGATAAATAAAATATAAAGTATAAAAAACTATATAAAATAAAATATAAGAATATAAAGATATAAAAGATATATAAATATATATGTATGTGAAACAAAGAGAAAAAGATGTATATACAAAAAAATTTTTATGGCAGTAAACAGTGAAACAGTAAACAGTAAACAATGTGTAACAAAGTGTAAACAATAGACAATTTTAGTGGTGGGTTGTCCATAAAGTGTCCGTGTGCGGTATGGTGTGGTGTAAAGGTCCGTAAAGTGTCCATGTGCAGTATGGTGTGGTATAAAATAAAATAAAATCTAAAGTGCACTGTGCTGTGCAAGTCCAGAGTTTAAAGTGTCGTGGTGCGAAAGGTGAGATATGTACAGAGAAGAAGTGTGATGATGGAGAGAGTGGGCCAGTTTTTAGATCCTGGGTGTTTCCTGGTTTAAACTCCGAATGGCCTGCGGGAAGAAGCTCCTCCTCGTTCTCTCTGTGTTCGCTTTCAGGGAGCGGAAGGGTTTCCCTGAACGCAACAGAGAAAAGAGTCCATTGTTGGGATGGCTGAGGTCCTTCATAATCTTCCTAGCTCTGGTCCGGCACCGCGTGCTGTAGATGTCCTGCAGGTTAGGGAGCTCAGTGTGGATGGTACGTTCAGCTGAACGCACTACCCTCTGGAGGGCTCGCCTGTCCTGCATGGTGCTGTTCCCGAACCAGGAAGTGATGCTACCCGTCAGAACGATCTCAATGGTGCAGGTGTAGAAAGTCTTAAGCACCTGAGAGGGAAGTTTAAAGTCCCTTAAGCGTCTCAGCTGGTACAGACGCTGCCAGGCCTTCTTCACCCGGGTGTTGGTGTGACGGGACCAAGACAGATCCTGTGTGATGTGAACACCAAGGCACCGGAAACTGTCCACTCTCTCCACTGGGGTCCCGCTGATGTTTAGCGGTTGGTATAACCGCTCCCGCTTTGTGCTGAAGTCCACGATCAACTCCTTAGTCTTGCTGACGTTCAGGAGAAGATTGTTCTCCTGGCACCATCTCTCCAGGTTTTTAACCTCGTGTAGGTAGGCCTTCTCATCGTTGTTGGAGATCAGACCCACCACAACAGTGTCGTCAGCAAACTTGATGATGGTGGTGGAGTTGGATGTGGCCACCCAGTCATAAGTGTACATTGAGTAAAGCAGGGGGCTCAGAACACAACCCTGAGGGTTGATCTGGTTGATCTGGTTAAAGATTGAGTCGTGGTGGATCTTTGATACGGGTTACTGCATTTGTTTTCTAATGACCTCTTATTTTCTAACAGGTCTGTCTGTCTATAATGTCGCTCTGATCGCTGTGGATCGCTATCTGGCTCTTTCAAACCCCTTCCTCTATGCAAACACAATCTCTAGTAGAACAATGTGTACTGTGGTTTCTTCTAACTGGGTTGTGTGTCTGGTGTATACCACAGCATTTTATTATTTTAATGGAAGCTTTTCAAGCTATTTAAGGTGTCCTGAAGATTGTTATCTTTTCCTGAATGAGGTTTGGTCTGTAGTCGATCTTGTTGTATCATTTATATTTCCACTTTCTGTCATAATCATATTGTACAGTCGGGTGTTTCTGATCGCTAAGAAACACGCCACTGCTATCAGAGAGCTTAATAATCACACACGACCTCAAACACAGAAAATCACCTCCCACTCCATGAAATCTGAGAGAAAAGCAGGCAAAGTCCTCGGTATTTTAGTGTCCGTGTTTCTGGCATGTTTACTTCCTTATTACATTTACAGTTTATTAGGTGACGTTATTGAACTACAGGCAGAAACTTTTCAGAAGCTTGCAATTGTGCTTTATCTGAATTCCTCCATTAATCCGGTTATTTACGCTCTGTTTTACCCGTATTTTAGGAGGTGCATTAAATTCATTATAACTCTGAAAATATTCCAAACAGACTCTGCATTAATCAATGTTCTTTCATGAATGTGTTTTATATTTTTGAGACAAAAGTGTCACATCTTTGCATATTTGTTTCTTAGATTTAAAGCAATTAGGATCTGATGGAAGTTTAGGCTCATCTTTAACTGAATGGGATTAACAAACAAATTGCAACAGACATTTTTATAGTACCTTTAATTTTATAAACATAAGTAAGTGAAGTATTTGAGAATCGAAAATATTGGGATTATTTTATAGACCTGCAAATAATTAGCATCCAGGTCTATAAAATAATCAAATTCTTCACTTACTTGAGATTATAAAATTTACATTTCAAGTCAAGTCAAGTCAAGAGGCTTTTATTGTCATTTTTGCTATACACAGTGGTACACAGTACACAGTAAAAACGAAACAACGTTTCTCCGGAACCCTGGTGCTACACTAAACAACAAAACAACAGCAGCATAGAGCTACAACACAAACATAAAGTGCATCGAGTGCAACCTGGTGCAAACAGTGCAAACAAAAAACAGTACAGACAGACATTGCAGACAGACAACACAAGACAAGACAAAAGACAAAAAAAAACCAAGTATAGCGCCGACTAGTAAACCTGCTGTATACTTGATTATACAGTACTTTGTAAGGAGAAATGTAAAAAACTATACCCAGGAGAGAATACAAACAGAACAGAACAATGTAGTGCAAAAAAACAGCAGCAAGGAGGTGCAAAGACAGCATGTAAACATTTTAAAATACCTATACACAAGTATAGATCTATACACATCTTTCTATACCAGTGTCAGTGATCCAGTTAGTTTGGCAGGCATACATGCTCTAGCCATAACCTCCAACATCATTAGGAGATGATGTAGTATGCTTCAATGCATGAATCCTCTTTTCATCTTTATAACTGAACTCTTGTACTCCTTCTATAATTCTGGTACATCAAATCAAATCAAATCAAATCAAATTTTATTCGTCACATACACATACACATACATACAGAGTACGACATGCAGTGAAATGCTTTATACGACTGACCGGCATGAGGGAATAGGGTGGGGGAAGAAATAAAACAAGGGAAAAAGAAGGCAGATAAATAAAACCAATAAACTATGTAAAATATAAAATATATAAAGATAAAGATATATATATATATAGGGAAAAAATAAGAGAATTGTATATACAGGGTATGCTTATGATACAGTAAACAGTAATCACATAAGGTGGTTGATGTGACTGTCTTTAAAGTGAACGTGTGCGGTGTGGTGTGGTATAAGTGAACGTGTGCGGTATGGTGTGGTATAAGTGAACGTGTGCGGTATGGTGTGGTATAAAGTGAACGTGTGCGGTATGGTGTGGTATAAGTGAACGTGTGCGGTATGGTGTGGTATAAGTGAACGTGTGCGGTATGGTGTGGTATAAAGTGAACGTGTGCGGTATGGTGTGGTATAAAGTCCACAGTTAAAGTGACTGTCCAGGGTTTAAAGTGTTGTAGTGCGAGAAAAAAAGAAAAAGAAAAATATATGCAGAAGTGTGATGATGGAGAGAGAGTGACCAGCTTTTAGATCCTGGGTGTCGCCTGGTTTAAACTCTGAATGGCCTGCGGGAAGAAGCTCCTCCTCATTCTCTCTGTGTTCGCTTTCAGGGAGCGGAAGCGTTTCCCTGAACGCAACAAAGAAAAGAGTCCATTGTTGGGATGGCTGAGGTCCTTCATAATCTTCCTGGCTCTGGTCCGGCACCGCATGCTGTAGATGTCGTGCAGGTTAGGGAGCTCAGTGTGGATGGTACGTTCAGCTGAACGCACCACCCTCTGGAGGGCTCGCCTGTCCTGCATGGTGCTGTTCCCGAACCAGGAAGTGATGCTACCCGTCAGAACGCTCTCAATGGTGCAGGTGTAGAAGGTCTTTAGCACCTGAGAGGGTAGTTTAAAGTCTTAGACGCCTTAGATGGTACAGACGCTGCCGGGCCTTCTTCACCAGGGTGTTGGTGTGACAGGACCAAGACAGGTCCTGTGTGATGTGAACACCAAGGTACCGGAAACTGTCCACTCTCTCCACTGGAGTCCCGCTGATGTTTAGCGGTTGGTATGACCGCTCCTGCTTCGTGCTGAAGTCCACGATCAACTCCTTAGTCTTGCTGACGTTCAGGAGAAGGTTGTTCTCCTGGCACCATCTCTCCAGGTTTTTAACCTCCTGTAGGTAGGCCGTCTCATCGTTGTTGGAGATCAGACCCACCACAACAGTGTCGTCAGCAAACTTGATGATGGTTGTGGAGTTGGAAGTGGCCACACAGTCATATGTGTACAGTGAGTACAGCAGGGGGCTCAGAACACAACCCTGGGGAGCTCCAGTGCTGAGGGTGAGGGTGGATGAGGTGTGTTTTCCCACCCGTACGGCTTGTGGTCTGTCAGTCAGGAAGTTAGAGATCCATTGACACAGCGGCAGGCTGAGTCCCAGGACCTCCAACTTAGAGGTGAGTGTGGAGGGAATTATAGTGTTAAATGCTGAACTGTAGTCAACAAACAGCATCTTTGTATAATTCCCATTTCTTTGGTCCAGGTGGCTGATTGTAGTGTGGAGGAGATGTGAAATGGCGTCCTCAGTAGAGCGATTCTGACGGTATGCAAACTGTAGTGGGTCCAGTGTGTCTGGTAGTGATGCAGTGATGAAGTCTCTGACCAGTCTCTCAAAGCAATTCATCACTACTGAGGTCAAGGCTACAGGGCTACAGGGCTACAAGGCTACAGGTACATGTTAATCTAGTATCAAAACTAAAAACTGCTGTGGGGAATGCTTCTGTGGGGATTTCCCAGCTTCTAAACACAGCATAAGTATTCCATTGTGAAGCAGGCAGTCCTTTAGCACATTAATCAGACCCTTGAGAATCATCCTGGTTGCCCCCTGTCTGAAGGACGTCTGTTTCCCATAGTCAATAGTTGAGGAACAGAATACCGAAGGCCAGAGAGCAATTTGTAAGTATGACTCTTAACTAGAGCATTAGAGTGGGTTCAGTGTAATTGACTCACATCCTTGGATGAAGCCGTGCCACTTTGCAAAAGCTCACAGTTTAAGCCTCCATGGTGGTTTTCCTTCCCCTCCAACCCACAGGTAACCTGCTGACACTGAGAGCCCCCAAAACTCGCACACAGAACCCAAATTGTCTTTAATGCCACCTCTGAAACCCTCTTGTTCGAAAGATGTGTAACCTTTGCTAACCAGGACTGAGATAAAGCTCAGGCTGGTCTGCAGGTGCATCAGGGAAGTCAGGCATTTTCAAAATCATCATTTGATTGCATTAAACATCTCATGGACAGAATCCTCTTTCCGAACAGTTGATATTCTGCCCCATATTTGAGGGAAATAATCATCAATATAAATGCCTGGCAACGGCGTTAACAACATGTGAGATCCCTTTGATGTGTAGGACTCGTAGCAGACAGGCAGTTCCTAATATCCCAACTAGGTAAGACAGCAAGCATCAGCTGTGGACAGAGGAAGCAGGCAAAACATCTGGTAACTTGTAATAAATCTCACCTTCTCAGTAAAAACTACTTTTTCTTTTGACTGGAACCATAGTGTCAATCAGAACTTTAACATATTTTAACATGTTTTATTTAAGTGTATAGATTTAACTAAATTGGTTGTCTACAACAGTGGTATTGAATCAAATTTTAATATACAAGGCGGTGGAGACTAATGGTGTAACTGGTGCTGTTCTGACCATATGCATTACCATGTCAGAAGATAGAGAAGAACTGTGAAATTCTGTGTGAAACTGGGCAAATATGCTATTCAGACATGACATACGTTTGACATACGGCGACGCTGCAACGAGTCGTTCGAGGTGTTAATGTGCTGCAAATGTCATAACCATTCGGAAACTTGTACATAATGATCGTCGGAGAACAATCCACACGATCTCGCTCCCGCATCCACCCTACTCGCCAGATTTGGCTCCTGCAGACATCGCCCTCTTCCCGGAGACGAGGATGAAGCTCAAAGGTCACCATTTTAACACTGTTGCGTAGATCTTTCACAAAACGCAGAAAGTGCTCGACACGCTTCGAAAAGACGACTTTAAGGACACGTTCCAGAAGAACACTGGGGGAACTGTATTGCTGTGCAAGGGGACCATTTTGAATGTGATCATGTGAAAATATAGATAAATGAAGTGCTCTGTGTTGAGTTTGGTTTCACTGAAAATAATCATACATTTGTGTAAAGCATCAATATTTGTCCATGCACATGTTAGAGTATTAAAAACATTAGAGTTTGTTGGACTTCCTACAGGGACCTGCCCTGTGGGCGCAAGTGTCCAGTGCTCACACCGGGCACAGCCGGTTCAGTTCACAGCCTGTTCACTTTTTCCTGGTCTGGGGCCTGAAACAGAGAAGGGCAGAATGTATTTAACCACATGGGTCGTGGGACATCCGAGGGCACCTTGGGGAGGTTACCCGCTCTAGGGTATAAAAAGGCACTGGCCATGCCTGAAGAAAAACTCCAGGAAGGAGGGGGCCACAGAAAGGGCCTGCAGATCTCCAAATCTCTTGAGAGAGCAAATGGCCAACAGCAAGAACACTGTCTTAATTGAAAGGGGCCTCCAAGATGAAGGGGGGCTCAAACAGAGCCTCCAACTTGACAGCCAGGTCCCACTCAGGCACTCTAAGTTGCATCGGGGGCTTCAGCCTCCGGGTGCCCCGAAGAAAAAGTGTCATGAAAGGATCTCTGCCCAGAGACTGCCCTGTCACCGGGGCATGATGCGGCGAAATGGCGGATGCATAGACTTTCAGGGTGGGCGGAGCCAAACCTTTGTTGGACTGTCCTTAGAGGGATTACAGCACTAATGCAACCGGGCAGTGGACTGGATCCAGCTGGTGGTGCTCACACCATGAGCAGAACAGACGCCATCTAGCAGCATACAACCTACTCGTGAAGGGAGCTCTGGAGTGGAGAATGGTCTCTTCCACCTTGGTGGAGAGACCAGAACCTCGGAGCTGTGCCTCCTCAGGGGCCACAATCACAGAATCCATAACTTCGGGTGGGGGTGGACTATGGCACCCCTGGCCTGGAAGAGGAGATCCCTCCTCAGAGGAATCCCTCAGGGAGGGTGCTCAAGGACCAGGCCTGTGAACCATTTTTTGCTCGAAAACCTTGGAGCCACTAGGGGGAGACAGACTCCATCCCAGCAAACTCTCTGCAGAATTTGCGGACGCAGTGCGATGAGGGGGAGGCATACAGACAAGGCCTTCTGCCACACCTGAGCCATGGCGTCCTGTCCCAGCGGGGCTGGAGAGGTAAGGAAGAACCAGAGGGGACAGTGCGATGTCTCTCATGATGGAAACAAATCCCCCTGGGCTTTGCCAAATTTCTCCCAAATCCACTCCACCACATGAGGGTTGAGCCGCCATTCCACGGGTCTCAACCCCTGCCTTGACAGGGTGTCTGCTGCTTCGTTCAACCGACCCAGGATGTAAGCTTCTCTCTTAGGAGTTTTCCCTGGGCCCACAGGAGCATCTGGTGTACCAGCCTGTACAAGGGGTGCGAGCGCAGACCTCCTTTATGGTTGATATATGAAACCAACAAGGTGCTGTCCATAAGGATCAGCACGTGGTGATCTCTAACATCCAGGAGAAATGCTTCAATGCTAGAAGCACAGCCAGCATCTCTGAGCTCCTCGCAGGATCCCTGATCCTATTTTTGTACCTCCCGAAGAGAGGTGTTGGGTTGAGGTTGGGGCTTTGCCCGCCAAGCATCCCCATTAGAGCGGCATGGGAGGTACTGCTGGAATGCCGCTGCTTGCTTTTTGCTCTCCTGAAACCTTTCGACCACCGTGTTAACGGAATCGCAGAAAAAAACGTTTAGCTCTTTCTAGTGATAGGTCCAGCAGCACGGCCCTATCATTGTCAGACATATTTCTGAGAGGGTGAGGCAGAGGTGCCTCTTTGTAGAGATGGAGCAGCCATGGACTGGCAAATGCCCTTTTTTTGTGGCTCTGAGAGCCAAGTTCGCCGTACGTTGGAGCTCATGGAAATGGCCGCTTGGGGCACCTCCCAGGTCAGCCTGATATGCCTGCATACCATCGCAGGGGGTAGAAACCACCGAAAGGCTTGCTTCCGAGCCTGTGAGCGAGTGCAGGACCTAGCAGGTGAGGTTGGAGAAAGGGACAAGCCCGTCTTGAAAACCCTCTGCAATGTCCATTTGCGAGCCCCAGGAACTGGCGCACCGCTCTGCCTCAGCAAAAGGGGGGCCAGAACCGTGAGGAGCACAAGCACTCTCCTCGCAGAGAGTGAACAGAAATGTTCTCAAAGCATTGCGACACAGCTTGAGTTCCTGAAAGGGAACTATGTATGCCTTGGTGTATACATTGGAATGGAATACCCTAATTAAAGTAAAATTATCATAATTATTATTAGAACAATACGTGCAAAAGTGCATCAAATTAGGAGTCAGTTTTTGGTGCATTTTGAGATCAGATATTTACAGCATTTATCACATTTTAATAACTTAGGTTCCTTTAAAGTTTTCCTAATTGTAAAATGAAGAATCACATGATAATTGTTTATCTGTGTGTAGTGCGTTCTGGGGTCTTTTGCTTCCCAAAGGCATAGCATTCATTAAGGCTGGAGGCGTATTTCATTTCTAAACTATAAAAATATCAGTACTGCCTGAACTGTGGTTCTTCACTTCAAGCAGCTTCACACGCCGATAAACATGCTCGTGCTCTCTCTGGCCGTGTCGGATTTCCTCATCGGTGCGCTAAGAAACACGCCACTGCTATCAGAGAGCTTAATAATCACACACGAGCTCAAACACAGAAAATCACCTCCCACTCCATGAAATCTGAGAGAAAAGCAGCCAAAGTCCTCGGCATTTTAGTGTCCGTGTTTCTGGCATGTTTACTGCCATATTATATTTACAGTTTGTTAGGTAACATTATTGAAATGCAGGCAGACACATTTATGAAAGTCTTTATTGTGTTTTGTCTGAATTCCACCATTAATCCAATTATTTATGCTCTGTTTTACCCGTGGTTTAGGAGGTGCGTTAAAATAATCATAACTTTATTACTTATAACTAAATATTCCAAAAAGACTCAGTTAATAAATGTTCTTTCATGAATGTTTGTATTTGTGAGACAAAATGATCACATCTGTCTTTCATAGATAAAAAAAAAATACAAAATTAACAGATATACAACTATAACAGTCAAGCAGTTATATTGGTTTAGACATTTTTATCGCAGGTTATAAAATATAATACCCATTGTTTAATGTGTTTAATGTATGCAAGTATAGTAACCTACTTGGATAACAAGTTAAACTTGATGTGGCATACAGAGTAAAAATGTATTATATTTTATAAGTATTCATTTTATTCAGTCCATCACAATGATTCACAACATTCTGGGGTTTACTGACATTTATTTTGAATTTCCAGGTATGTATTCACTCTCGACTTATTCCAGCCCCTGCAGAACTCAATTCATACAGTACATCTGCCAGCCGTATTCATGATCATAAATCAACCGTGTTCATTATCAAAATCCAAGTACTATAACCTCTTATAACCTCGTACTGATCAATTAGTGGTATTTAAAATCAGATTTATGTATTTAACCAGCTTTTATAGAAAGTCATATTTATTTCAATTCCTTGTCTCCAGTCTCAATCATGGAGATCTCATTTTGGATCGATTCTATTTCCAGATAATTAGTTTTACTTGTTTGTCCATGTCACTTCTTGTCAGCAAATGGGAGGAAAATTCAGACAACTATAATACTGATGTTACTTGAAATCGGTTGTGGAATTTTTCTGGATCAGATCAGAATAATTTGCCCAGAAATCTTTTGAGTTATAAAATAAAGTAGAATACCAAAATAATAAAAACGAAATAGTCAGTATTGTGATAATAGTACGGTAGGTTTATTGGAGAATAGCAGGTGCAGTTTTGCAGAGTGTGAAAATTTTTAGCAATGCAGCGGATTAGCTAGGCTGGAAACCGCATGGCATTTTCATCTTGCATAAAATGGTGTATAAAGTGGACCTAAGCGAGAAACCGCATGACAGGTGCATCTTGCATAAGAAGGTGCACAAAGTTCATACTGATTAGGTTAGGCCAGCATAATAAAATAAAAATAAGCAAAAATAATATCATTTAAGGTTCATATATCGATAATATATAAAACTGCTTATATTAGTTAAAAACCATGCTTAATCCATGTAATCAGCATTCAGCATTAACATAGTATAATACTCAGCTTAGCAGAGAACTCAGTGTATGAAGTGAGTTCATAAAAAATCTAATAACCATGCTTAAAGAGGCAAAATTAGCATAAAAGAAATATATATAAAAGCGCAGCATACATTATATCATCACAACGCTTAATCGTGCATATGTCACACTCTTATTTTTACTTCCTTCTCTAGGCTCTAATCTTGTCCATCAGTTTCGCCTGCTCTCCAGCCTTTAAAATATGCTGGGGAGAAAAGTTCACGGTGAGAGAACACGGTGAGAGAAGTTCGGTTTTAATTTGAGCAGCCAATGCACCGAGCAACTTGCAGGCGACATGCTTTAACTATAATCAAACAGTGTACATGCACATATAATCCATATAATCAAAGTAAAATCTTTAGTAGAAAGATACAAAAAATATATATATCTCGGCCTGACCCTTTAGCCCCAAGTCCGTGGTCCATTCCAACATGATTGGGTTTAGGGATCACGTCTACAGAGTCATGCAATTGGTTGAAGAGACGCTAGCAGGCTATCTCTCCCTAGGTGTGCTATCCTCACTTAAGACCCCGACACTACCAACCAAGTCCTTGTGTACTACATCAGCGCTGGGGGGTAAGGCTTACAGTCTTGTCTTGATGGGTTCTGCGCACTGCAGAGCGAGGCTATATGATTCAGTTCGGGTCTCATCTTAGCTTGCCCCACTCTGGTGGGAATCGAGCAGCTCTGGTCATAGAACAGGAAGTACATACCCTCCTGAGGAAGGAGGCCATCGAGGTGGTCCCTCCATCAGACAGAGAGTCCGGGTTCTACAGCCGGTACGTCATAGTTCCTAGCGTCCTATCCTTGATCTACATCAGCTGAACCACTCTTTAATGAGGCTCCCGTTCAACATGCTGACCCTTAAGCAGGTCGTGTCTCAGATCAGATCCGAGGACTGGTTTGTAACGGTAGATCTAAAGTATACGTACTTTCATGTACCCATTCTTCCTTCTCACAGGAAGTTCCTGAGATTCACTTTTGGGGTCAAAGCGTACCAATACCTGGGTCTTCCGTTTGGCCTTGTCTTATCACCCCGGAACCTTCATGAAATGTGTCGATGCAGCTCTGGCTCTCCTGAGACTTCAGGGCATCCGCATCCTCAATTATATCGAGAACTGGTTGATATTAGCTCGATCAGAGCAGTAAGCAGTCTGGCATCGAGATGTCGTTCTCGCTCAAATGAAGGAACTGGTGTTTCGGCTGAATGCCGGGAAGAGTGTGCTTTCTCCATCACAGAGAACCACCTATCTTGGCGTCATATGGGATTTGACAACCATGTGCGCCCAGCTTTTTTTCTGCCCGCATTGCGTCCATCCTTATGGCTGTCAGGAAGGTCAAAAAAGGGCAGTCACTTACTGTCAAGCAGGTTCAGAGACTCTGTGGGCTTATGGCATCATTCCACTTGGCCTCCTGTACATGAGAACCCTTCAGTGGTGGCTCAGGACCCATGGGTTCTCACGAAAGGGCAATCCCTTCCGCACGATCAAGATCACACAGCTATGCCTATATGCCTTAGATGTTTGGAGAGATCCCGGGTTTCTATCTCAAGGCTTCATGCTGGGAGTCGCAGAACGTCGTGTAGTGCTAACGCTAGATGTGTCCCTCACGGGGTGGGGAGCGGTCATAAGTGGCCATTCCACGCAAGGTTAATGGTACAAGCCTAATCTACTATGGCACATCAATTGCCTAGAGATTCTGGCTGTACTTTTGGCTCTGAAGAGTTTCCTCCCGTACCTCAGAGACCATCGCGTGTTGATTCGCTCGGACAACACCTTGGTGGTCTCGTACATCAACCCCTGGGGGGGGTGTCTGCGCTCGCGCCCCCTGTACAGGCTGGCACGCCGGATCCTCCTGTAGGCCCAGGGGGAGCTCATCTCCCTGAGAGCAGCATATATCCCAGGTCAGTTGAATGAATCAGCAGACACCCTGTTGAGGCAGGGGTCGAGACCCAGGGAATCGTGCCACCACCCTCATGTGGTGGAGCAAAACTGGGAAAAGTTGGCAAAGCCCACTTCATCTCTCGAGACGCAAACTGTCCCCTGTGGTTCTCTCTATATCCCCTAGCCCCTCTGGGGCTGAATGCCACGGTACACCCTTCCCCTCGTCATTCTGGGGAGAGTTCGCCGGGACAGAGTCCGTCTTCTCCTAGTAGCCCCAATTAATTCTAACTCTGCAAATATTCCAAACAGACTCTGCATTAATCAATGTGTTTTGATGAATGTGTGTGTGGGTTTATAAACATATATACTGTATATATAGCTGTACAGGTCAGATTCTTTATTTTATATTGTATGTTATGTATGTCAGCATTTACTATTAAGTCCATTTCTGTTTTTCTCTGTTATTTCAATGGAAGCTTCACAAATTCTATAATGTGTCCTGGAGAGTGTTTTCTTTTTTTAAATGAGGTTTGGTCTGTAATTGATCTTGTAATAACATTTATATTTCCATGTTCCATAATAATCATATTGTATATTGGAGTTTTTATGATCGCTAAGAAACACGCCACTGCTATCAGAGAGCTTAATAATCACACACGACCTCAAACACAGAAAATCACCTCCCACTCCATGAAATCTGAGAGAAAAGCAGCCAAAGTCCTCGGCGTTTTAGTGTCCGTGTTTATAGTGTGTTTTCTGCCATATTTTATTTATAGTTTATTAGCTGATGTTATTGGAATGCAAGCAGACACATTTATGAAAGTCTTTATGGTGCTTTGTCTGAATTCCACCATTAATCCAATTATTTATGCTCTGTTTTACCCGTGGTTTAGGAGGTGCGTTAAATTAATCATAACTGTATTACTTATAACTAAATATTCCAAAAAGACTCAGTTAATAAATGTTCTTTCATGAATGTTTGTATTTGTGAGACATGATCACATCTTTGGATATTTATTTCATAGATAAAAAAAAATCAATAAATGAAAACATTAAAAGATATACAGCTATAACAGTCAGGCAGTGTGGAGACCCCTCATTCAATTTGTTTAGACATTTTTATCGCAGGTTATAAAATAGTCTTCAACTGAAAATCCTTGAGGTCCAGTAAATGAATCCTCCTCGCCAGCTGAGGTCCGGACAATTATATACCTAAAAACATGAATTGATGATGTTTGCCAGACTAAAGAAATTAGACATTTTAATTGGACACATTATAAATTAATACATAAAATGAAAAGCTAAAGTGCTTTTGTTTCTGCTGAACCGAGATTACAGATCATAAGTAATGAACGCATACCTCACCGAACAACGGAAAACGGAAATCTCATCACATTTTAACTTTAGACATATTGTCTAAATGTATCTATTGTTTAACATTGCTCTCTTCTATACTTCATTTTTCATTGATAAAATATCAACAGCAAAATCATTCAGAAACACAAACACCAACTTTCCTTATTTTTGAGAATGCCATTGTTTTTCACTCACTTAAAGTTTCATCTTTTGCACATTTCTCTCTGTTGTCTTCACTGCACGCTCAACTGCACGTCTGATCATAGAAACAGTGAGCATAGTAACTGTAGTAGCGACCCGAGCCCACCTTGCTGTGCCTGATACAAATTTGGATTTATTAGAAAATAGCGTTTGGCATATATTAATTTTTTATTTATTTTTTTTTTTCATTTTCTCCCGCTTATCCGTAATTCGGGTCGCGGGGGCAGCAGTCTAAGCAGGCCCCTGCCTTCGACTGCTGCCCAATCCTCACAGCACCGTCCCTTACGGTCCCTCCTGCAGGTGGTGAGCCCACGGGAAGGCGGCCCCACGGACCTTGATATTTCCCTCGTAAGGGACCCCCCGGAGCATAGAGGGTTAAGGGCCTTGCTCAAGGGCCCAAGAGTGGCAGCTTGGCGATACCGGGGCTTGAACCCCCGACCTTCCGATCGGCAACCCAGCGCCTTAACCGCTGGAGCCACCACTCCCCCATATATATTAATTTGATAATGTGAAAAGGCTTCGCGGTCCGGCCGGGCGCATTTTGTGGTCCAGATTCGGACCGGAGTCCGCCATTTGGTGACCCCTGTTATAAAACATTAAACACATTAAACAATGTGTATTATGTATGCAAGTATAGTGACCTAGTCGGATACCAAGTTAAACTTGATGTGGCATATGAAAGTAAAAAAAAGAGTTTCTACTATATTTTATTTAATTCAACTTCATTTGAGTAATTCATTATTCATTTAATAAGTTATCATTTTGTTAGATTTTTATCATGCTCAAACGAAACTTAATTCTTGGAGAGGTTTTCCATATGACCTGCGATGCCCGTGGTGCCTTTTCTGATCAGGGAAGAATCACAGAACACAGAATGGAGCTTATGTTCTTCTTCGGTTTATTGCAGGCAGCAGACATGTGTGTATATACACTCATTGGAAAGAAAGCCTGACCTGAAGCTGTTTCCTGTTTAGACGAAAGGATATACTAGCTGGAGATGTGTGAGCCCAGATAAAGACTCCCTGTATACCTTACATACTAACATCGTAAATATTCTATAGACACTGAAGAGACAAAGGAATGTGTGTGAACCAGTGTGAGAACCATCTCAACACTAACAGTGGCCACTTTAAATCATTTATGATTTAGCATCACACACCAAAATATAGGATGTTCTTCTTAGGAACAGAATCGGTGACGGTGACATAAACTGCAAATGAAAAGATAAAGACAAACAAAAACATACAGATTCCATTTCATTCTGTCCCTGCATGCATATAATCCTTCATTATTACCACTCCGATCAAGGCCTTTATGGCCTGTCTTACCATCGTCATCAAACATGACAACATACAAAATACAATTCCAACAATCAATACAAGAATCAATCCTAAAACAAAAGTGTTCAACACTCGTAAACAAATTCTTAATCTTCTCAGAAAAACTTTGTTCAGAAGTTGTTTCACGTTCTCCAAGACGTCATGAGACAATTGTTTCTCAGTGCTTGTTCAATATGTCTATTAGTATTATCAGGTATACGTAACAGTTTCTTCTCACTGAATGATGTGTTTAAAGAGAATAAGAAAAATTCGGAGTCTAATTACAACTATGCACATATTGTTATAGAATTTAGACCTAAAGCAGGTATCAGGGTAAGCTAAACAAAACAGTCAGAGTTAGATCTTCACCCCGGAAGTGGCCCCCTTTCTCAGTTGAGAGCATGAGGACAGAAGGAAAAGACAGTGATACATTGGTTTCAAAAAACAAAATTTCCATTCCCATTTTATGCATCATATCTCTATCTAAAAGGTTTAAAGGCGAGTTTGGAATGATTGTAAAGCTATGATAAAAATTTGTACCAGTCGGTGTCATCACAGGCAAAAGATGAGTCACAGGACATGAAATTGGAAATCTATCTATTCCCTAATAGATAAACTTCCCCTTTTTCCTAGGACCTCCTCCTTGAGTTTTGTGCTGAGGCTGGAATGCACCACTTCCTGTTGCAGTAAAGAGCATAAAGGGTTAACTTAACCTGGAGCATAGCAGAAACCTCTAGCAGCATCTAAATCTCTAGGAAAAAGTATCTAGATGTGACACAATTTCACTCCATAATGCCAAATGATCTAAATAAGGATTAGTCCAATAACCGGCACCATTACTATACATCCAATCTTTGGGATTTTCTTCCGGCAGTGGGCAAGAAATGTCATGACCCATCTTCTTTACACAGAACAAAGAACAGACACACAACACATAACACTCAGACAATACAGCTGCGCTAGGCACCAGGGGGATCGCAGTCTTCAAACAAAAAAGGTAATACAGTCTCTCCAATTGGATCACAAATTTTGTAAGTTAGGAGAAAAAAATAGACTATAAAGCCAAAACAAAAATGAAGCCTTTTCAAAATGTGCCTTTTTCTTTAGTTCCTTTTCTCTCTTTTGTTTTTTTGGTTTTTTTTTTGGTTTTTTTTTTTTTGGTTTTTTAATCAATTAATTTACTCATTTATCTATTTTTTTTTCGGGCATATAAAAATTATCGTGGATTCTTTTGGATACTTCAGACAATATCGCCTATATTAGACAGACCGTAAAAAAAATGTCTTCTAATCTTGCATCTTACCGCTAAGGTGAGGAAAACATTGTTGTGACGGAATCAACCCACCAAAGGAAATTGTTATCATTAATTAAACAATTAATGCATAAACAAGACATGAACACACATGCAGCCCTATTGGCTGGCAAATGGGAAAATCCCCGCAAGCAAGGAAGTATCCTAAAACTTACCTTGATGCGTGATCTCCCTTCGGATGTTGCCGGAAAGTATCCCACTTCTGACACCAAAACTGTTAGATTTTTATCATGCCCAAACGAAACTTAATTCTTGGAGAGGTTTTCCAAATGACCTGCAATGTCCGTGATGCCTTTTCTGATCAGGGAAGAATCACAGCACACAGAATACAGGCTTGACCCTTTCCCCTACCTCTCCTGCCCAGTCCAGCTCCTGTTTGCGGGCTTCGGAAGCATGGCTTTCTGCGGATTCTTCCCCCTGCAACGAGAGTATGCAGCTGACTGCGACTGACGTTTGGACCGTAATTTATCTTACAATAACATTTATATTTCCTCTTTCTGTTATAATCATATTGTATATTGGAGTTTTTCTGACTGCTAAGAAACACTGCTATCAGAGAGCTTAATAATCACACACGAAATCAAACACAGAAAATCACCTCCCACTCCATGAAATCTGAGAGAAAAGCAGCCAAAGTCCTCGGTATTTTAGTGTCCGTGTTTATAGTGTGTTTACTTCCGTATTATATTTACAGTTTATTAGGTGACGTTATAGAAATTCAGACAGAAACTTTTTAAAAACTTGCAATTGTGCTTTATTTTAATTCAAGCATTAATCTGGTTATTTACGCTCTGTTTTATCCGTGGTTTAGGAGGTGCATTAAATAAATTCTAACTCTGCAAATATTCCAAACAGACTCTGCATTAATCAATGTGTTCTGATGAATGTGTGTGTGGGTTTATATACATATATACTGTATATAAAGCTGTACAGGTCAGATTTTTTATTTTATATTGTATGTTATGTATGTCACATTTACTATTAAGTCCATTTCTGAAGCAGGCAATAAAGGTTATTTGTTGCAAAATTGCATTTACAGCATTTATCACATTTTCTCTTCCTTCACATTTCTAAGCACAAGACATTTCAGTGTCCTTCTTGATTCCCTGCTAAATGTTATTGCTTTCCATTTTGTAAACTGAAGAATCGTATAATTAGAGGTGTTTTTTGTGCTTTGTGCCTTCTGTGGTCTTTTGTCTCCCAAAGGTATGACATCATGTTCATTAAGATGTCAATCAAATGTAGGAGGTGTTTACGTTTCTAAACTATAAAAATATCACAGCTGTCTGACCTTCAGTTCACGTAACCATAATGTAACAAAGGCTTGTTTTTAGAAAAAATGTTTGTCTTGAACCTGACAGAATTGAACCGGTCTGATATCTGTGAGCATTTCTCCTGTCCAGAGAGATCTGTATCTCCTGCCGTTTATATCTTACTGTACGTGTGTTCAGCTGCTGTGGTTCTTCTAACAGTGTGTGGAAATCTGCTCGTCATCATCTCTGTTCTTCACTTCAAGCAGCTTCACACACCGACCAACATCCTCGTTCTCTCTCTGGCTGTGTCGGATTTCCTCATCGGTGCTTTAGTGATGCCCCCGGTGTTAATCTCAGCCATCGAGTCATGCTGGATCTTTGATACAGGCTACTGCATCAGTTTTTTGATGACTTCTTATGTTCTCGCCAGTTTTTCCATCTACAATGTTGCTCTGATCGCTGTGGATCGCCATTTGGCTCTTTCAAACCCTTTTCTCTACACTAACAATATCTCTAGAAGGACCATGAGCATCGTGGTGGTTTTCAACTGGTTTTGTTCTCTGTTGTATAACATTTTACTCTGTTATTTCAATGGAAGCTTCACAAGTTCTATAATGTGTCCTGGAGAGTGTTTTCTTTTACTAAATGAGGTTGGGGCTTTAATTGATCTTGTAATAACATTTATATTTCCATGTTCCATAATAATCATATTGTATATTGGAGTTTTTATGATCGCTAAGAAACACGCCACTGCTATCAGAGAGCTTAATAATCACACACGACCTCAAACACAGAAAATCACCTCCCACTCCATGAAATCTGAGAGAAAAGCAGCCAAAGTCCTCGGCATTTTAGTTTCCGTGTTTATAGTGTGTTTACTTCCATATTTTACTTACAGTTTATTAGCTGATGTTATTGGAATGCAGGCAGACACCTTTATGAAAGTTTATATTGTGCTTTGTCTGAATTCCACCATTAATCCAATTATTTATGCTCTGTTTTACCCGTGGTTTAGGAGGTGCGTTAAATTAATCATAACTGTATTACTTATAACTAAATATTCCAAAAAGACTCAGTTAATAAATGTTCTTTCATGAATGTTTGTATTTGTGAGACAGAATGATCACATCTTTGGATATTTATTTTATATTAAAAATAAATAAATTAATGTAAACATTAACAGATATACAGCTATAACAGTCAGGCAGTGTGGAGACCCCTCATTCAAATTGTTTAGACATTTTTATTGCAGGTTATAAAACATTAAACACATTAAACAATGTGTATTATGTATGCAAGTATAGTGACCTACTCGGATAACAATTGTTTCTACTATATTTTATTGAGTTCAACTTCATTTGAGTAATTCATTATTCATTTAATAAGTTATCATTTTATCAGTCCATCTCGGTCTACATGTGAGTCACAGGTACTACATAAACCCAGCAATGACACACTAAATTTTGGGGTTTAAATCAAAAATCAAATCAAATCAAATTTTATTCATCACATACACATACATACAGGGTACGACATGTAGTGAAATGCTTTATACGATGGTCCGGCATGAGGGAATAGGATGGGGGAAAAGAGAAGAAGGCAGATAAATAAGTATAAGGTATAAAAAAAAAACTATATAAAATAAAAGAATATAAGGTATAAAGATATATAAAAAGATAATTGTATGAAACAAATATACATATAAACAGTAAACAATGTGTAGTAAAAATGTAAACAATAGACAATTTGTGGTGGGTTGTCCATAAAGTGTCCGTGTGCGGTATGGTGTGGTGTAAGGGTCCGTAAAGTGTCCATGTGCAATATGGTGTGGTATGAATAAAATAAAAAAGCGCACTGTGCTGTGCAAGTCCAGAGTTTAAAGTGTCGTGGTGCGAACGGTGAGATATGTTTAAAGTGACGTGGTGCGAAGGTGAGATATGTACAGAGAAGTGTGATGATGGAGAGAGTGGGCCAGTTCTAGATCCTGGGTGTTTCCTGGTTTAAAAACCGAATGGCCTGCGGGAAGAAGCTCCTCCTCATTCTCTCTGTGTTCGCTTTCAGGGAGCGGAAGCGTTTTCCCGAACGCAACAGAGAAAAGAGTCCATTATTCGGATGGCTGAGGTCCTTCATAATCTTCCTAGCTCTGGTCCAGCACCGCGTGCTATAGATGTCCTGCAGGTTAGGGAGCTCAGTGTGGATGGTACGTTCAGCTGAACGCACCACCCTCTGGAGGGCTCGTCTGTCCTGCATGGTGCTGTTCCCGAACCAGGAAGTGATGCTACCCGTCAGAACGCTCTCAATGGTGCAAGTGTAGAAGGTCTTAAGCACCTGAGAGGGTAGTTTAAAGTCCCTTAAGCATCTCAGATGGTACAGACGCTGCCGGGCCTTCTTCACCAGGGTGTTGGTGTCACAGATCCTGTGTGATGTTAACACCAAGGTACCGGAAACTGTCCACTCTCTCCACTGGGGTCCCGCTGATGTTTATAGGTTGGTATGACCGCTCCCGCTTTGTGCTGAAGTCCACGATCAACTCCTTAGTCTTGCTGACGTTCAGGAGAAGGTTGTTCTCCTGGCACCATCTCTCCAGGTTTTTAACCTCCTGTAGGTAGGCCGTCTCGTCGTTGTTGGAGATCAGACCCACCACAACAGTGTCGTCAGCAAACTTGATGATGGTGGTGGAGTTGGATGTGGCCACACAGTCATGTGTGTACATTGAGTAAAGCAGGGGGCTCAGAACACAACCCTTGGGGGCGCCAGTGCTGAGGGTGAGGGTGGATGAGGTGTGTTTTCCCACCCGTACGGCTTGTGGTCTGTCTGTCGGGAAGTTAGAGATCCATTGACACAGCGGCTGGCTGAGTCCCAGGACCTCCAACTTAGAGGTGAGTGTGGAGGGAATTATGGTGTTAAACGCTGAACTGTAGTCCACGAACAACATCTTTGCATAATTCCCATTTCTTTGGTCCATGTGGCTCATCGTTGTGTGGAGAAGATGAGCAATGGCGTCCTCAGTAGAGCGGTTCTGACGGTACGCAAACTGTAGTGGGTCCAGTGTGTCTGGTAGTGATGCAGTGATGAAGTCTCTGACCAGTCTCTCGAAGCACTTCATCACTACTGAGGTCAAGGCTACAGGGCGGTAGTCGTTAAGGCAGGCGGGCTGGGGTTTCTTCGGGACAGGAACAATGGTGGACTGTTTGAAACATGAGGGGACAACAGACTGTTCCAGTGAGAGGTTGAATATCTCCGTGAACACCGGTGCTAGCTGGTCAGCGCAGGCTTTCAGAACCCGGCCTGTGATGCCATCTGGTCCTGCTGCCTTCCTGGTATTCACTCTCTTGAAAGCCCTCCTCACGTCATGCTCCGAGATGGTGAACGTGTTTACCTCTCCGGCTCTCTCGGCGTGCACGCTGGTTGTGCCGCTAGCGCCGCTAGCGTGGTTAGCTGCAGCCTCGAAACGAGCGTAAAAGGTGTTTAGCTCATCTGCCAGAGAAGCGTCCGCATTCACCATTCTAGAAGATGGTGTTTTATAGTCCGTTATTGTTCTTAGTCCCTGCCACAGGTTCCTAGAGCCACCATGAAAGAAGGTTGGAGATGCCGGGGATTGAACCCGGGGCCTCATACGTTTACTGACGTTTATTGTGAATTTCCAGGTATGTATTCATTCATGCATCTCTTTTCTTTCTTTTCCTCCTGGGTTTTGTAGTGAGAAGCTCAGCCTTAATTTCTCTCGACTTTTTCCAGCCCCTGCAGATCTCAATACATACAGTACATCTGCCAGCCATATTCATGATCATAAATCAACCGTGTTCATTATTTAAAAAAAAGTATAACCTCTTTTCTCACATAAACACAGGACCAGGATTTACTTAGGCAATTTAAAATCAGTTTAATTTCAATTGCTAGTTTCCAGTCCCAATCCTGGAGATTCTTTTTTTTTCACTCTGTCACTTTGTCCATGTCACTTCTTGTCAGTAGTACTGGATGATTTAATGAGCAAATGGGAGAAAATTCGGACAAATAAAATATTGATGTTACTTGAAATTAGTTGTGTAATTTATCTGGATCAGATCAGAATAATTTGTGCAACAGTCTTCGAGGTTTTGAATCCGGATCGACTTTATTAACAAAAGGTTTTACATGTTTTCTCTAAAACCAGAAGACTTATACTGTTCCCAGTTGCCTTTACATAACCCTAATATCTTTCCCCTAACGTTAAAAGTCTTGCCATTCCACTTGTCAGAACATTCAGTATGTTGGTTTAAGAATAAACACCTTGATGTAACACTGCCACTGGACCGAGAACTGGTTCAGAAAAATGATGTGCTGCCAGAAATAACACTTCCTAATGAGTCTTTTGGCAGTAACTACTGGTACAAACATTGCAACATTGCTTGATAATTACTAAAATCTTGGCCAATTTCTCCCCAAAATCATTGACAATCAGATACAGGGAATTGTCCCTGCCTCGATTTGTCCCCTCACTTTGGAGTACAGCATTTAGGAAGCCTGGAGGTAGGCTGAGAAAACAGAAGAACGTCTCTAGGTTACGACGTAACCCTAGTTCCCCGAGGGAACGAGACGCTGCATCGAAACGCTATGGGAACGCCCCTGCGTGACCGCGCTCTGAACCACGTGTGTAATCTGACCAATAGGCGTTTGGAACGTGACGTCATCAGTGGGCGACGTCGCATAAACAGGAAGCTACAAATGGCTGCGAGATGGACAAGACGCTAGCTCCTGCGAGAGAAGGTAAGCGCCGCAGGGATGCAGGGAGTGTGGCACGGAGACGCAGCGTCTCGTTCCCTCAGGGAACTAGGGTTACATTCGTAACCTAGAGACGTTCCCCTTCAGGAACTCGAGCTGCGTCGAAACACTATGGGAACGAGTGTCCAATCACGCCACACTAACCAGACCCTGCCTAGATAGTGAGGGCCTCGGCACCAGCACGTAGGACAGAGGAGCCCGGGGTGGCTCTGAGGTCAAGGTCATAGAACCTGACAAAGGTCAGCGGGGTGGACCAACCCGCAGCGTCACAGATGTCCTGGAGTGACACTCCAGCGGACCAGGCCGTAGAGGCCGCCACACTCCGAGTGGAGTGAGCTCGGACCCCGAGCGGTGCGGGGAGGCCAGAGGACTCGTGAGCCGACACAAACGCATCCACTACCCATCTGCTCAAAGTTTGCTTATTGGCCGGGAAACCTTTCCTGTTAGGGCCATAGCAGACAAGCAGCTGCTCCGACTTCCTCCACAGACTCGTCCTGCCAGTGCTGTTGCTCCTGTTCGGGGGCTGTAAACAGAGGAGGGCAGAATGCCTGCAACACGACAGGACGTGAGGGAGCCGAAGGCACCTTAGGTACGTACCCAGGTTTCGGATAGAGAAACGCCCTGGCCATGCCAGGGGCAAACTCCAGGCGAGACGGGGCCACGGACAGATTCTGCAGATCCCGATCCTCTTCAGGGAGGAAATCGCTAAGAGGAAGGTGGTCTTAATAGACAGGAACCTAAGGGCCACATCGGCTAATGGCTCGAAGGGGGGCTCAGACAGAGCCGCCAGCACAACTGCCAGATCCCAGACAGGCACTCTGGGTCGCGTCCCGGGCCTCAGCCGCCGGGTGCCGCGGAGGAAATGTGTCACCAGCGGGTGCCTACCTAGCGACTGCCCCGCAGGCGGGGTGCCATATGCCGCGATGGCGGACACGTAAACCTTCAGGGTCGAAGGGGTTAACCCTGTGGCAAACTGTTCCTGTAGGAACTCCAGAACCGAACCGATCGGGCAGTTAACAGGTTCCAGGCCATGGTGCTCACACCAAGACGTGAACAGTCGCCATCGTGCGGCGTACGGCCTCCTCGTGGAGGGAGCTCTGGAGTGGAGAAGGGTGTCAACTACCTCGGTAGAGAGACCAGCCGCTACGAACTGTGCCCCCTCAGGGGCCACAGCCACAGCCCCCACAACTCTGGGCAGGGGTGAACCAAGTGAGAGGAGATCCCCCCCTGGGAGGAATTTCCCACGGAGGGCCCTCGAGCAGAGACACCAGATCAGCAAACCATGGCTTGCCCGGCTATCGAGGCGCTACCAGGAGGAGACGGACTCCATCCCAGCAAACTCTCTCCAGAACTCCAGGGAGCAGAGCGATCGGGGGAAAGGCATACAGGCGTAGCCTCGGCCACGACTGTACCATGGCATCCAGCCCTAACGGGGCTGGGTGAGAGAGAGAGAACCAGAGGGGACAGTGCGAGGTCTCCTGGGTCGCAAAAAGATCCACCTGGGCTCTGTAGAACCTCCACGGGACAGAAACGTTCAGTCTCTCCAGACATCCAAGGCTCGAAGGGCACACCGCGAGACCTTGATAGTACGATGCGGGTTTCCCCTGACGGACAACCCCCTGCCCCGGAGCCACCACTGGAGGGGCCTCATGTGCAGGAGCCCGAGCGGAACTATGCTGGACGCCGCCGCCATGAGACCCAGCAGCCTCTGAAACTGCCTCACAGTGAGTGGCTGGCCTTCCCGCACTCTCCCGACGGCGGCGAGGATGACCTCGATCCGAGCAGGTGACAACCGTGCCTGCAGCCTGGCCGCGTCCCACACTACGCCCAAAAAGGTGGTTCTCTGCGCTGGAGAAAGCACGCTTTTGCTGGCGTTTAGCCGAAACCCGAGCACCTTCATGCAGGCGAGGACGACATCTCGATGCCGAATCGCCTGATGCTCTGAATGAGCCAGGATCAACCAATCGTCGATGTAATTCAAAACGCGGATGCCCTGGAGCCGCAACGGGGTCAGTGCCGCATCGACACATTTCGTGAAGGTGCGGGGTAAGAGTGCCGGCCGAACGGGAGGACCCGATAATTTTATGCCACACCCCCGAAAGCAAACCTCAGGAACCTCCTGTGTGCAGGAAGGATGGAGATGTGAAAGTATGCGTCCTTCAGATCTATAGTGACGAACCAGTACCCGGACCTGATCTGAGTCACGACCCCCTTGAGGGTGAGCATCCTGAACCTCAGCCTCCTGAGAGAGCGGTTCAAGGAGCGAAGATCTAGAATGGGATGCAACCCGCCATCCTTCTTCGGAACGACGAAGTACGGGCTGTAGAAGCCTGACTCTTGAACCGAGGGAGGAACCACCTCGATGGCCCCTTTCCCCAGGAGTGTGCGCACTTCTTGTTCCAGGACCAGAGCCTGCTCGGGTCCCACCAGGGTGGGACACATCCCATTGAAACGGGGAGGAGAGGACGCGAACTGAATCACGTAACCGCCCTCTATAGTCCGCAGGACCCACCGGGAGACTTCTGGCAGCCCCTCCCAAGCCGCCAGAAAGGGGCTGGCCTCTGACCCACTCAGAGCAGCTGGGGCGGGGCCCTGCAGCTGATGACACCTCGTGAGAGGCGGCGGGTCTCCCCCATCCGTACTGAGACTTTGGGCGGAAGTGGAGGGAGACGCCCGCTGGAGGGAGGCTATGCTCTGAAGCACATCCTGTGGCAGAGCCAACGGCCCACCCTCCTGGTGGTGCAGGGGAGGGACGGGCACCGTAGCGTGAGGTGTACACCGTCCCCCCGACCGTAGATCGTCAGGATCTCCGCACCACAGCCCGTTTGTTGGAGGCGAGGGTGACCCTCAGGTCATCCTGCTCCTTTTTGGGCCTAGAGCGACGCCTCGGACCCTTAGGCCCCACCCGCGGAGATTGGGTGGCGACGCTCTGTTTCTGGGCTTCGCGGTGCCCAGAAGGACCAGGCTGGGGCTGCCGCCGACAAGCCCCATGAGATCGGCGAGGGAGGTACTGCTGAAACGCAGCCAACTGCTTTTTAGACTCCTGAAATCTGTTCACGACCGCCGTCACAGCGTCGCCAAACAGGCCAGGAGGAGCCATCGGTGCATTTAAGAACACAGCTCGATTCTTGTCTGGGAGGTCAGACAAGGTGAGCCACAGATGCCTCTCTGTGGCCACCAGGGCTGCCATGGACCGCTGGCTAGCGTCTCTTCCACACGCGGCATCGCCCCGTAGCCGCACGCCTTAGCCCCAACCACGTTCGCGTAGAGCTAGGAGTGGCGGGAAGAAGTACGCACTGAGTACGGGGTTTCCCAGGATCTGGACACCTCGGCAGGCCCCGGCGCCGAGGAAGTGACACAGGATGCAGAAAACGCTCATCCAGCTTACTGGGTGCGCGCTGTATCTGCTGCTCCACCGGCCAAGCTAGATCCAGCTTAGCTACGGCTCGCATCACGACCTCGAGGAGTTCCTCATACAGCACACGCTGTGAGGAATCCACGGGCTCACTAGCATCCATCAGCTCTCCCTCCTCGGAAGGAGAGGCATGTAATGTCGCGCTGCCCGCACCGGGAGAAGAAGCAGCCATCAGACCTGCTTCTCCGAGAGAGCAGGAGCTCGATTCAGCAGCCGAAGCTGAAGCGGACTCATCCGACTCCAGCCCCGCTGCTAAATCGGCCTGCGAACCCCATGAGTGCCGACGCCGCCGTGCCTCGGCGAGAGCGGGACCGGAGCCGCGAGGGAGAGAGCTCTTCTCAAAGAGCGCTCTCCGGGAGCAAAGCGAGCGCATAGCCATGCGTCTACAATGCGAGCAATCGACTCCCTCGAGAGGCGATTGTGCATGCTCTACTCCCAGGCAAACAACACACCGATCATGCGAATCCTTACCGGTAATAAAACGCGGACACGGATGAACGCACTTACGGTAATTCTGTCTGCCAGCCATCACTCGATCAGAAAAACACAGCGAAACAGCGCTTACCTGAACGAGCAGAAGCTAGCGTCTTGTCCATCTCGCAGCCATTTGTAGCTTCCTGTTTATGCGACGTCGCCCGCTGATGATGTCACGTTCCAAACGCCTATTGGTCAGATTACACACGTGGTTCAGAGCGCGGTCACGCAGGGGCGTTCCCATAGCGTTTCGACGCAGCTCGAGTTCCTGAAGGGCAACTAAAGGACAAGATAAGGAGCTTTGAGGATTTGGATTTGGACTGTAGTTAATGTCAACAGTCTGCTACACTGACTCAAGACTACAATTTGCATCTGATCACCATCACTGCACCTCAACATCGTTTATCCGTAAAACCGTCTCTAGGTTACGTATGTTACCATAGTTCCCTGAGGGAACGAGATGCTGTGTCGCAATGCTTTGGGAATGCGGCCAGATTGTCTATGCTCTGAAATAATGTGTGCAATCAGTCAAAATTGGAGGCAGCCTGTCACCGGCGGGGTGACGTCACAACCAGGAAGTATAAAACGCACATGAAATGACGCCAACACCAGCTTCTGTAAAGAAGAAGGAAGCGCTGAGGGGACACCAGCAGTGTGGCTTAGAGACGAAATGTCTCTTTCCCTCAGAAAACTAGGGTTACATACCTAACCTAGAGATATTCCCTTTCAGGAACTCGAGCTGTGTCGCAACGATTCGGGAACAAGAGTCCTATACCGCCACACTGACCAGTCCCTGACTAGTGTGAATGAACAGAGCTAAGTCAAAGGACAGAGGTGCCAGGAGTGGCGCAGTGGTTGAGGTTATAAAACCTGACAAAGGTCAGCGGGGTCGACCAGCCTGCAGCGTTGCAGAGGTCTTGGAGGGATACTCCAGAGGACCAAGCTTTAGAGGCTGCACACTCCGGGTTGAGTGTGCTCTGACCCCGAAAGGTGACCAGAGCACTCATTGGAAGACGCAATAGCATTGATAATTAATCTGCTGAGGGTCTGCTTATGAGCAGGATGTAGCAGACGAATAGTTAGTTCAGCTTCTCTTGGTCTGGGGTCTGAAATGGAGGACGATTGAATGCCTGGAGCCTAACAGGTCGTGGGACAACTGAGGGCACCTTGGGGACATAACCAGCTCTAGGGTGCAGGAAGGCACTGGCCATGCCTGTAGTAAACTCCAGAAAGGACAGGGTGACAGGAAGGGCCTGCAAATCACTACTTTCCTCAGAGAGCAGATAGCCAGCAAGAACGCAGTCTTAATTGACAAGTGCCTCTATGAAGCCTCGGCGAAAGGCTCTAAGGGGGGTTTAAATAGAGCCTCCAGCACAATGTCTAGGTCCCACCCAGGCACTCGAGGTCGCAGCGGAGGCCTCAGCCTGCGGGTGTCATCTAGAAAACGCGTCAGGAGCGGGTCTCTGCCCAGTGGATGCCCCTACACGGGGGCGTGATACACTAATACAGCAGATAGTGCGTTCTGGGGTCTTTTGTTTCCCAAAGGCATGGCATTCATTAAGGCTGGAGGCGTATTTCATTGCTGAAGTATAAAAATATCAATGCTGCATGAACTATAGTTCATTTTCCAATAATGTAGCAGAATTAGTTTTTAGAAAAAATGCCTGTATTCATGAACCTGACGAAGTTTAACAAGTCTGATATGTGTGAGCATTTCTCCTGTCTTCAAAAGTTTTGTAATGTGTCCTGAAGTGTGTTTTCTTTTTTGAGTGACGTTTGGACCGTAATTTATCTTACAATAACATTTATATTTTCACTTTCTGTCAATCATATTGTACACTCAAGTTTTTATGATCGTTAAGAAACATGCCACTGCTATCAGAGCTTAATAATCACACACGACCTCAAAAACTTGCAATCCTGCTTTATTTTAATTTGAGCATTAATCCGGTTATTTACGCTCTGTTTTATCCGTGGTTTAGGAGGTGCAGTAAATTAATTCTAACTCTGCAAATATTCCAAACAGACTCTGCATTAATCAATGTTTTCTGATGAATGTGTGTGTGGGTTTATATACATATATACCATATATAAAGCTGTACAGGTCAGATTTTTTATTTTATATTGTATGTTATGTATGTCAACATTTACTATTAAGTCCATTTCTGAAGCAGGCAATAAAGGTTATTT
>JAAIIK010019952.1:7528-19374 GCA_014706435.1 Silurus glanis | reverse complement strand
TAAGAATAAACACCTTGATGTAACACTGCCACTGGACCGAGAACTGGTTCAGTGTTTTATCCTGTTCAGGAAAATGATGTGCTGCCTGAAATAACACTTCCTAATGAGTCTTTTGGCAGTAACGACTGGTACACACAATGCAACATGGCTCGATAATCACTAAAATCTTGGCCAATTTGTCCACAAAATCAGTGAGAAGCATATGCAGAGAATGTTTTTTAGATTAGATTAGATTAGATTAGATTAGATTCGATTCAACTTTATTGTCATTACACATGTACAAGGTAACGAAATGCAGTTTAGGTCTATCCAGAAGTGCAATAGCAGCAAATGCAGGATAAACAGTGTTTACATAAGTTACATAAATTAAATGGAAGAAAATGGTATTATAGGAGTAATTTACAGATGTGTATGTACTAAGAACATAATATACAGATGGCTATTAATATAAACTGAAATTTACAGAAGGATATGTGCTATAAACATAATATATTGCTGTTACTATAAACAGAAAACAGGTGGAAGTATACAATGGTAAGTTAGGCAGTGGTGAGCAGCAATGCATTGGATAAACAATAGTAAACAGTCCATTAGTGCAATAATGAAGTGTGAGGTGTGTGGGGGGGGGGGGGGGGGATGTAGTAGTGTATGAAGGGCAGTAGGATCAGCGAGGGGCAGAGTTCAATAAAAAGACAGCTCTAGGAAAAAAAAAATGTTCTTCAGTCGGCTGGTCCTGGTCCAGAGGCACCTGAAACGCCTGCCGGAGGGCAGAAGAGAAAACAGTCTATGGGCGGGATGAGAGGAATCCTTAAGAATGCTGCGAGCTGGACGCAGACATCGTTTCTTCTGGATGTCCTCCATGGCTGGAAGTGGAGTCCCTGTGATGCGCTTGGCGGTTTTCACCACCCGCTGCAGTGCCTTACGCTCTGCAACAGAGCAGCTCCCAGACTGTGACACAGCTGGTCAGGATGCTTTCTATTGCACAGTGGTAGAAGTTCACCAGGATATCCGAGGAAAGCTAATTTTTCCTTAGTGTCCTCAGGAAAAAAGAGGCGCTGGTGAGCCTTCTTGACGAGGCTGGAGGTGTTGGTAGTCCAGGACAGGTCCACCGAGATGTGGATCCCCAGGAACTTGAAACTGGAGATGCGCTCAACAGCCATCCCATTAATGTGGGTGATGTCATGTGTGCCTCTTGTCTCTTTCCTGAAGTCCACAGGAATTGGTACTGAATTAGCAGGAATTGGCACTGCCTTCGATTTGTCCCCTGAATCCGATTGTGATGTCCACTAAGGGTTATTGTTGTGTATCCCCATGCACACGCCTCACTTTGCAGTATAGCATTTAGAAAGCCTGGAGGTATGCTGAGGAAACAGAAGAACTAAAGGACAAAATAAGGAGCTTCGAGGATTTGGATTTGGACTGTAGTTAATGTCAACAGTCTGCTACACTGTTTTAGGACTACAGTTTGCATCTGTTCAACATCACTGCACCTCAACATCGTGTATCTGTAATAAATGGACATTCAGAGCTTGTGCATGCCAGTGGGGGGCGTGGTTGAGTGTCAGTTTGTAAATGAAAAGCAGAGTGAATGGTAGAGTTAAAACACCAGCACTCAGATGAACTAATGACTTCTGTGATCTTTTTTCTCCCTGAGGTATGAAATCATGCTTCAGTTAAACTTTGGGGCGTGCATCATTTCTAAACTATAAAAATATCTAAGCTGCCTGACCTGTGGGTCCTTTGACCACAATGTAACAGGGGATTTGTTTAAAAATGCATGTCTTCATGAACCTGACAGAATTGAACCAGTCTGATATCTGTGAGCATTTCTCCTGTTCAAAGAGATCTGTATCTCCTGCACTTTATAACTTACTCTATGTGGGTTCAGCTGCTGTGGTTCTTCTAACATTGTGTGGAAATCTGCTCGTCATCATCTCTGTTCTTCACTTCAAGCAGCTTCACACACCGACCAACATCCTCGTTCTCTCTCTGGCCGTGACGGATTTCCTCATCGGTGCTTTAGTGATGCCGTCTGTGTTCATCTGGACGATCGAGTCATGCTGGATCTTTGATACAGGCTACTGCATCAGTTTTTTGATTACTGGTTATATTCTAACGAGTTTATCAATCTATAATGTTGCTCTGATCGCTGTGGATCGCTATCTGGCTCTCTCAAACCCTTTTCTCTACACTAACAATATCTCTAGGAGGACTATGAGCATCGTGGTGTTTTCCAACTGGTTTGCTTCTCTGTTGTATAACATTTTACTCTGTTATTTCAATGGAAGCTTCACAAGTTCTATAATGTGTCCTGGAGAGTGTTTTCTTTTTCTCAACGAGGTTTGGTCTGTAATTGATCTTGTAATAACATTTATATTTCCACTTTCTGTCATAATCATATTGTACAGTCGGGTTTTTCTGATTGCTAAGAAACACGCCACTGCTATCAGAGAGCTTAATAATCACACACGACCTCAAACACAGAAAATCACCTCCCACTCCATGAAATCTGAGAGAAAAGCAGCCAAAGTCCTCGGGATTTTAGTGTCCGTGTTTCTGATTTTTTTACTTCCATATTACATTTACAGTTTATTAGGTGACGTTATTGAACTCCAGTCAGAAACATTTTTGAAGGTCTTTACAGTGCTTTATCTGAATTCCACCATTAATCCGGTTATTTACGCTCTGTTTTATCCGTGGTTTAGGAGGTGCATTAAATTAATTCTAACTCTGAAAATATTCCAAACAGATTCTGCTTTAATAAATATTCTTTCATGAATGTGCTTTGGATTATATGTATGTATGTTTTCATGTATGTATAAAGAGTAACACTGCTATTCAGTGAGGTAAAATATTCTGGGACGACATTGAAAACCTCGGAATGTTTTGGTTTTGCTTAAACCTGGAATTTATCAATGTTTTAGAAGAAAGACAGAAAATGGTTTATATCCTTAATGTACAATATGCATGATTATGAACTATTTGCAGGTTATAATTAGCACTGCGCTCATACATGATCATGCATATATTTTAAAGCAGGATGAAATTTGAAGGTAAATGTAAAAACGTAAAGTTTATTGGTAGTACTGTAGATTGCACTCTCATGGACAACCTCCTGAGTTATAGAAAAGCTCTTAGAGCCGCTAGATCTTCATATCTTTCTACGTTTACAGAGGATAAATTTGTCACAGAATAAACTAGGAATAGATCCTCACACTAAAATACACACCATTAATAGGTAGTACAGTAGCAGCGATTTTATGAACATTTTCAGTGACAGATTTCAAAATATCTGGCAAAAAAATCCAAACTATTAATTTAAAAGCAGATCATTTTTATAAATAACCCTGTACATAACAATATTTTATAACAGATCAACATTTGTTTTCTCCTCAAGAGAGTGAATTCATTTCATTTATTTGCACAACAGAAATTTTGTTCTCTGTCTTTTGTGTTGTGTTGTGATGTTTCTTCAAACGGATCATTTCAGAAGCAATCAAACATGTTCTTAAAGTAAGCACTGGTTTTGTACCTAAATCCTTCAAACTGCAGTTATCAACCCCCTAATTAAGAAACCTGACCTTCACCCTGTCAGCTGTCCAACTACAGTCCAATATCAAACCTCCTCTTTATCTCCAAGATTCTAGAAAAGGTTGTAGCACAGCAGTTCTGCTCACATCTACTGAGGAATAACATTTATGAAATGTATCAGTCAGGATTTCGGCCTCATCATAGCACAGAGACGGCGCTAGTTAAGGTGCTAAATGACTGTTATTGGCCTCTGATCAGGGTTTTGTCTCTTTACTTGTTTTGCTCGACCTCAGTGCAGCTTTTCACACCATTGATCATAATCTCCTGCTTGCTGGACTTGAGAACGTTGTTGGAATAAAGGGAACAGCTCTCTCCTGGCTCAGGTCTTATTTAACTGATCGCTATCAGTTTGTTGATGTAAATGGTGAGTTCTCCACACTCTCTGAGGTAAAGTTTGGTGTTCTGCAAGGATCTGTCTTTGGCCCACTGCTTTTCTCTTTATATCTGCTGCCTCTGAGTGAAATTATACATAAACATGGTATTCGCTTCCACTGCTATGCTGATGATACACAGCTGTATATTTCAGCGAAACCAGATAAGGTGAGATTGAGGAGTGTATAAAGGACATTAGACAGTGGATGATAATAACTTTTTATACTAAATTCTGATAAAACTGGAGTTCTTTTACTAGAACCATATGCAGCTAGAAGGCAACTTTCTGAAATATGTCATTGTATAATGCAGAAAAAAATAGTTTATGCTTTTGTTACATCCAGGTTGGACTACTGTAATGCCTTACTGTGTGAATGTTCTGTAAATGAGACGCAAAAGTTCTTATTAGAAACACATTGCAACATCACCCCTGTCTTATCCACACTACATTTGCTCCCAGTCGAAACTTGCATTGATTATAAAATGCTACTACTGATATATAAAACACTGAATGGCTTCACGCCACAGGGCCTGAGCAAACTTTGGTTTAATAATTCGATCAAAAGGGGCAGGCTATTTGTTGGTACCTTGAATAGTGAACACTACAGCAGGGAGCAGATCTTTCTCTTACAAAGCCCCACGGTTACGGAACAGCTTTTCAATGATTGTCCAGGACTCAGACACAGTCTCAGTGTTTAAGCCTAGGATGAAAATGTTTAGTCAGGCCTTTTTACAATCGTTCAGGCCGTTTTTCAATCAGTTTTTTTAGTAAAAGGAGCAGATCTGGAGTGATCATGGTAAACTGCAATGTCTTGATACTGGCTCCTCCTCACTCTTACACATTCACTCAGGTTTGTTGATGGTGAAGTGGATGGAGCTTAATGACCCAGAGCTCTCTTATGTCTGTGTTACCTTCTAGCTCTTCCTTTTAGTTATGTGGTCATAGCTGGACTTTCTGGAATCCCTACATGCACACTGATCATATCACACAGTGGTTCTCTCTATTATGGGGCAACAAGCATACCAATTTATACCATGTTTCTATCTCTCACTTTTGAGCTCCTCATGCTCCTGAGCTACCACTGATCCTGTCAAATTCTTCTTTACTGATCTATCCTGATGCCCTACTTCTAGATTTATCTTCATTTGGAGGCCAACTGAGAATGGTTCCACATGAACAACATAAAGCTTCATGAGGTTCTTGTGGATTTAAGAATCATGAAGATGGATTTGGACTGTGATTAATCTAAAGAGTTTGCTACAGCGTCCTCTGTCTGCATTCACCATGAACAAGTTTGCATTCAAGCGTCCATCTGTGAACAGCTACTAACCTCAACAGTGATGGAACTATAATGAATGGACTTTTGGTATCACCCAGATCAGGATGGGTTCCTGAAGGTTTCTTCATCATATCTCAGGGAGATTTTTCTTGCTACTGCTTCACTGGATCACTGATTACAGATAAACTTATAGGGACTCTTTATTGATGATAACAATAATGGTTGCATTCTGTTTACATTTGCAGCATTTTTATATTTTCTCTTGATTCACACTACAGCTTCTAAGTGCTAGTAGTTTTTGTGGATTTCTTAATTCCTTGGTTTCTGTTAATGTTTTCTGATTTGTAAACTGAAGAATCAAATCATTAGAGGTGTTTTTTATTGTGCTCAGTGCCTTCTGTGGTCTTTTTTTCCTCCCCAAGGCATGACGTGATATCCATTAGGTTGTCAATCAAACTTGTGGGCGTGCGTCATTTCTTAACTATAAAAATATCCGAGCTGCCAGACTTAAAATTCATTTAACTATAATGTAACAGACTTTAAAAAAATGCCTGTGTTCATGAACGTGATGGAGTTGAATCTCTCTGATAGCTGTGAGCATTTCTCCTGTCCAGAGAGATCTGTATCTCCTGCAGTTTATATCTTACTGTACGTGTGTTCAGCTGCTGTGGTTCTTCTAACAGTGTGTGGAAATCTGCTCATCATCATCTCTGTTCTTCACTTCAAGCAGCTTCACACGCCGACCAACATCCTCGTTCTCTCTCTGGCCGTATCGGATTTCTTCATCGGTGCTTTAGTGATGCCGTCTGTGTTCATCTGGACCATCGAGCTGTGTTGGATTTTTGATACAAAATACTGCATCAGTTTTTTGATGACTGCTTATATTCTAACGAGTTTATCCATCTATAATGTTGCTCTGATCGCTGTGGATCGCTATCTGGCTCTCTCAAACCCTTTTCTCTACACAAACAATATCTCTAGGAGGACTATGAGCATTGTGGTGTTTTCCAACTGGTTTGCTTCTCTGTTGTATAACATTTTACTCTGTTATTTCAATGGAAGCTTCACAAACACTGTAATGTGCCCTGGGGAGTGTTTTCTTTTTCTCAATGAGGTTTGGTCTGTAATTGACCTCATAATAACATTTATATTCCCACTTTCTGTCATAATCATATTGTACAGTCTGGTTTTTCTGATCGCTAAGAAACACGCCACTGCTATCAGAGAGCTTAATAATCACACACGACCTCAAACACAGAAAATCACCTCCCACTCCATGAAATCTGAGAGAAAAGCAGCCAAAGTCCTCGGCATTTTAGTGTCCGTGTTTATAGTGTTTTTACTCCCGTATTATATTTACAGTTTATTAGGTGACGTTATTGAACTACAGGCAGAAACTTTTCAGAAAGTCTTTATTGTACTTTATCTGAATTCCACCATTAATCCGGTTATTTACGCTCTGTTTTATCCGTGGTTTAGGAGGTGTGTTAAATTAATTATAACTCTGCAAATATTCCAGACAGATTCTGCATTAATCAATATATTTTCATGAATGTGTTTTAGACTGTATGTATGTAGGTTTATACAAGAACACTGGCATTCAGTGAGGTCCAGAAATCTGAGACCACAGTCTGGTGGGCAATTTAATTAAAGCTAAAGGGGTATGAACTACAGAAATTCTGATATTTATGTAAAAAGTTATCAGAACTGTGTCTCCTTGCTTGTGCTGCTTTATTCCTACTGCTTTTTTCTGTAAACCTGCTGCCTCCTGGTTAAAGTATTCATGAATATGGTATTATCTTCCACTGTTCTACAGAAGCCTGCTTTCATTTAAGAAATATTGCTAAGAGCTTTATCAATACAGGATGGCAATTTGTTCATGCTTTTGTTGGACCTTCTAGTAAATGCATAACCCAAGGTCCAATTAGTCCAGAACCAGGAACATATGGACTCAATCAAATCTCAAATAGATAAGAAAATACTACTATCGAAATTTAAAGCACTGAACTGTCTCGTGCCAAAGAACCTGAATGAAATGTTCATCTTTTTCAAACCTCTACACTTACTTTATCTAAAGATTCACGCTAGGTGTTGGTTCCCGGAATGGTGACAGCTTCAGGAGCTTCAGCACATTTGCTTTTCGAAGCCTTTTGCGAATGCTCTTATAGCACCATACTTTCTGGTTCTCTCGTTTTCTTCCATCGCTTGTCTTGTTCAAAACTCTCAACAAAAATAAAGAATCATTACCCATGAACATGCATCTCTCTGTCTACGGCTGATGCTCACCCATATCCCCACTGCCACACCCTCCCACCCCCCGACTCACACCAGGGAGCTGCTTTCAGTTTAACTGGTGTATCCCATAGGGAGTGGAATATGTAATTTTTTCATGAGATGTTGAAATTCATGGATCTTCAGTATTGAATAAGAGCAGGCCCCATAATTCAGATGGAGCAGTTTGTCAATGCAAGACATCGCATTTGCATCAATTATAGACGCCCCCTTTTTTTACACACCAACTGGAGAACCGAGTTGCCCCAATCACTGTTGGACCTCTTGATTACCCCAAGTCAACCCCAGCCCTGAGTTCATCCTAAATCATAATTAGATATAAATACTCCAAACAGACTCCGCATTAATCACAGCGTTCTTTCATCAATGTGTTTCGGTCGGGTAGAGATGGACCAAGTGGACCAAACATGATTTTTCTCTAAACAAGTTATTCCTGATCACATAATTTGTAATTTAAAATACTAGTTTTAAATTGGTGAAAGAGAAGCATTTTCATTAGTGCTCTCAGACTTTTGGATGCTTCTTAATAAAAAGCTTTGACTAATGATCTACTAATCCTGGTGCCATCAACAGTCTTATTCTGTTAGATTTTAGTGCATATGATGAGATTATCCATAGCATTCAGCTCTTCTGCCTTTCCTTTATCCCTGTCTCTGTCTTGGCCTTTCAGGTAGATACAACTTTATCACCACTGGTAAACATAAATGCTCTTGTGCCCCTGTTGTACACAATGTCCCTCAAGGTTCAATCTTTGGTCTCCTGTTTTTGTCTGAATCACATTGACCTAAAGGCATCCGATGTCACTCACGTTTATCTCACCATTTTTTCTGCTGCTTCAAATTCAGAGAATGTATTGATTCATTCATTCATCTTTCTGCTTCCACTTTTTCTTGTGGTGATTGTGATGACTATTCACAGTAACTCTTTCTGTTAAATCCATGGATTGGGCAAAGCCACTGGTATTAATGATCTCAAATTACACACAGAAATACTTAAGTTACAGGAATGTACCTTAAGAGTACAAATGCTATCCTGCTCCAGTAATGTACTTCTGAACATTGGTACCTCAGTTCAGCAGAACATTAGTGAAATTCTATGGAAAGATTACATTTGAAACCATACCAGGACAAAAAGGTACATTTCTATCACTAGGGGGTGCAAAAATGTTCTTTTAGAGGTACAAACAAGAAGTTTATTGCTATTCACTGAACCTTTTATGGTTCCACAATATTGTAGGTATATGACATATTTAGTGAAGATGATCATGAACCACAGACATTGCCTCCTCAGATGTTCTGGCCATCAGGATTGATGGTCAAAAAGGCAGCATCCCCTGTGCCTGAGGTAAATTCTGTAGTGGTGTGATTCAGGTCTCCTGACATGTAATTATCTCATATGTTTCCCTCTGTGTTTGTGTCGCGAGGGCATCACGGGAATTGCGTCCACGGTAACAGGAAACGTCCCTGCGGCTCCGAAGGCTGTGAAAGAATCGCGTGTCTTGTTATCGCTTCATCTGCTGACGTCACCAAGAAAATCAAAAATCGCCACGTGTGAAAACAGTCACCTGATTTAATGTTTCTTCTGCTGCTTGTCTTCTCCCATGTTAATAAGAACTAAGCAAGAACATTCCTTCTGAAGTTCTTGCTGAGTCCTTTCCCAGCTCCAAGTGCTGCTTTAGACTCTTGAAGAAGCACCATGACTGGTATTAGAAGCAACCCTTACTAACCCCACACGTTTATGTACTTCTGGGTGCAACATATGGCTGCAATGGAGATCCAACAGGAGGACATGTGGCCTGCAGTCATCCTCAATGCTACACCCCATTCCACAAGAAGCTGATGACTGCCTGGTCTGGACATCAATCAATCCATCCAGGCCATATCCCATTAGCCTCTGGACCTCCCTGAGTCATGTCACATGAGTTCATTTGCACCTTTTTCCCTCCAATCACAGTTGTCTGTCCCCACTCGTCGTTCATGGTGCTTGATCAGGGTTTGATTCTTGGTTCCATGTCAGGTTGTTTTATGTTGTTTCTTTATTTGAAATGAAAAATGATCTGCACCTGCATCCACCCACCTGCTCCTTACGTGACAGATACAACTGAAGCTTGTGGTTTTCCTACTTCTAAATCCAGGCCTCCAATTGTTTCTTAATTCAAGTCCAAATATTTGGTGGAACATCACTGATTTTGTGAGATGATGTTCAGAACTGCTGAACCAATCAGAACCCAGTGGAGACCAAATTCCAGGCCCTTCAGCAAAAAGGGTACAAATATGCCCACACTGGTTTCATATCAAAAAGCCTTTAAACCAGTAATAAACTGCTTTTCTTCTTCTGTCTTTCACACCTCCGTCCTTCACATACCGAAAGGAGATGTTCTGTCTGTCTGTGTGACCTCAAAAAGCCTCTCACTACAAGAACCTCCATCCATTCGGCTCTGCTTCTGGTAAATATACAGTACACATCTTTTCTCCGATACATGACCAAAACCTCTGACGTGTCCCTTCACATGTCTTTACAGCGTAGATTTTGGTTGAAGCTCTGGAAACTCAGAAGACTGCTAAGCATGGCTGACTGATTTCAGTGACGTGCTTTGCTGCTATCCGACTCTGACTACAGCTAGCGCTACGCTTCCTCGCTATCCAAGTTTCACCGGTGAAATAAACACTAAGTCCTGTTGCTAAATACCTACCGCAATCATTAAACTCAGTAAATAGCTGATTAATCCACAGCAAATGTGATTGACTAAAATTAGCATTCAAATTTCACTAGCAAACATTTACTTTTAAAAACAGCTATGATTAGGTTTATCGACTAGCCGACTTAGCAAATGCTGCAAACTTTAACAAGTTTAAAAAGCTACTAAAAATAGGAAACGAAAGTTTCCTTTTACAAATAAATTAATTTATTGTATATTATATATTATATAAATTATCATTAATATTAATTAACTCTAGTCTTAAACATTAACAAACAACTAAAGAATTGGTTATTTTATGTGAATCTTTTAAGTGAGCCATGAGAGCCGACTCTCGTATTAGATTCATTTCTGACGTTGGATATTCGAATTAGGAAACGAAAAGGCGGTGAGTCATTTGGGAGCCGAATGAGTCGACTCACAAGCACAACAACTCCTCATCACTTCTTCTTTCTTCTTCTTTTTCTTTCGGCTGCTCCCATTAGGGGTCGCCACAGCGGATCATCCGTCTCCATACCACCCTGTCCTCTACATAGGTGTTGTTAAATTCCAGTAGAAGTGCAGTTAACAGTGTGGACCAGCAGATGGCGCAAATGTTTCATCTTAACCGCTCAATATTGATTTTTATTTCTATTTTTACATTCCTGATATTGTTCACTTTTAAAGTCCGTGTGAGAGATTTGGGAAAAGAATCATATTTCGATTTTTTTTAATAACGCTTACATTTCTATGTATTTTTTCCCCTGTTATTAATTATATATCTTTTTTTTTCTGGCACCTCCATGAAATCACTATAACTTTGTGCAGTTTTTATTCCATTTATTTATTGATCGCAACTTATATGTTCATCATTTGATTTATTTTATTAAATCATTATAAATGTTTGCATTTTTTAATCTTTCTGAACAAACAAAACAAAAACAAATTTATAAAAACTAAAAAAATACCAAGGTATATTTAAATATTCGTTTTTGTTTTTGTTTTTTTATTTTCTGGTAAAATGCAGCAAAACTTTTTATTTCTAAATATTTATAAAACATTAAGCATGTTTACAATATTTTTTACAGTGATTATAATTGTAGAACGTTTTTACTCATTTATATGATTTATGTGTTTACATATTTTCATTATGCTCATAAATATATCGATGAAAATGCTGGCTTTTTTATATTTTATTATTATTATTTATTTATTTATTCTTTTTGTTTATTATTTATTTTTGCCAGTTTATATTTCTGCATTCAACCAATACTGTGTGTTGACTTTCATTTTGGAGGCGGAAAAAAAAAAAGAAAGATTTGCGTCTGGTCCAATCAGAGCTCTGTGCGTGTAGTAGAAGGCGGTATGACTCCTGACCAATCAGGAGGCGAGGGGGCGGGGCTAGCGTGCCTGAGCGTCAATCGGTTTAAATTTTTTTGAACTTCAGCAGAAAGTTTCGACTGTTCCGGAGGAAACCGGAACTTCTCAGTGTAGCTGAAACCCGCAGCTCTGTGACTCTGGATTCATGACTTCATCTCATTTGTAGCTTGTGTACAGATTTGTTGTGTTAATGTGAATAGAGTATTGTGTGTGTGTGTGTGTGTGTGTGTGTGTGTGTGTGTGTGTGTGTGTGT
>JAAIIK010019944.1:0-14142 GCA_014706435.1 Silurus glanis | reverse complement strand
GACAGATCTCACACTACGTCCTCGTTCTTCAGGACAGATCTCACACTGAGTTCTCAGCATTGTTTTCCGTGTTCATGTCCCTGTACTGCACCTTTATAAACACCTGCAGCCTTTTTTTCTTCGTTAGTTTATTTACTTTTTTTTATGAATTGAAGTGAAGAATTGAAGGTAAAAGACAAAAGGAAAAAAGAATAAATGAAAGAAGTGAAAAAGGAAAAATGTAGAGGAAGCAGAATTTAAGGAAAAAAGAAAGGATAGTGTAAGAGAAAGTGGCAGGACAGGGGAAGGAGGAACTACATGGAAGAAAATTAAAGGATTGAAAGATATTGAAAGTAAAGGCAAGGATGAAGATGGGAATGAAAGGAAGCAGAAAGAAAACCAATAAAAGGCAATAAGTAAAGAGGAATAAAAGGAATTTAGAAAAAAGTGAAGGGAAGTAGGGATGAAGGTAAAGAGACAGTAAGAGTTGGACTTGTTGCTGAGGTCAAACCCATGACGGTTTAAGTTAAACAGGTCATTAGATACTAGAATGACCTGGACGTAGTCTTGTTTACGCTGTGTGTATTGTGTAACCCAGTAATTCGGTGTGTGTGTGTGTGTGTGTGTGTGTGTGTGTGTGTGTGTGTGTGTTTTGTTGTGGACAGGAAACGTGGCGTGGATGCACGTGTTAGCGGCACGGGCGTTACGTGAGCATCCCGAGCGTCTCGGGGGTGAGGTGTACTTCTGCTATGACGACTCTCCCTACAAGAGCTATGACGAGTTCAACATGCAGTTCCTGTCTGCGTTTAAGTTCCGCTCTCTTCGCATGCCGCTGTGCGTTCTCTGGATGCTCGCCTGCTTCAACGAGCTGCTGCGCTGGCTGCTGAAGCCCGTGTGCTCCTTCACGCCCATCCTGAACCGCTACACGCTCGCCGTGGCCTGCACCTCCTTCACCGTGCGCTCCGACAAGGCGCTACGCCACTTCAGCTACCGCCCGCTGTACGACTGGCAGCAGTGCCGGTCTCGCACGCAGAGCTGGGTAGATACCTTCCCTCTGAACACCAAGGACGCCTGAGGACATGCTGAAGGGGGAGGAGCATCAGGAGACACGGGGCTGCACAGACACATGCTAATCACCTCATCTAATCATCATCATCATCATCATCATTATTACAACCAATCACAGCATTTATCCCTCTAACCAGCACGACGTGTTAAACCTCCAACCCACATCCAGATCCAGAGTCTAGAAAAGGAAATGGGAGATAAAAAAGGGAAAGAAGGAAAATAGAAAGAACAGAAGGGCAAGATGGAGAAAGGAAGAAAGGAATGGTGAGAGGGACAGAGAGAGGGATGGATGAAGGAAGGAAAATGGAAAGATAGGAGGGAGAGAGGAAAAAATTAGGGAAGGAGAAAGGGGACAGAGGGAGGGAGGGAGGGAGAGAGGAAGAAAGAATGGAAGCAAAGGAAAGATGGCTAGAAGGAAGGAAGGATGATGGAAAGGTAGGAAGGGAGAGAAAAGGTTGGATAGAAGAGGGGGACAGGGAGGAAGGAAATGGATGGAAGTATGGAGAGAGGATGGAAGGAAGAAATGAAGTGATAGAGAAAGGAGGGAAGGAGAGAGAGGAAAGAAGGAAGGAATGGATAGAGGGAGGAAGGGAGCAGATTTAAGGCTAAAGGAAAGGGAGGATTGAAAAGAATGGAGGGAGGGTAGAAAAAAAAATTAGAGAAAGAAAAGAAAGAGAAAAGAAGAGCAGAACTGATCATAGGTCGTGTTTTTGTTACTTTAATTCTGTCATGTGTTAGCATTAGCGTTAGCATTAGCGTTACCGTTCAAACACTACCTTCAGTGTTTCCGTTAGCATTACAGTGTTGGGGGTAACGCGTTACAAGTAACGTGCGTTACGTAATAATATTACTTTTCTGGAGTAACGAGTAAAGTAGCGCGTTACTTTATAAATGTACCTATTAATATCTGAGTTACTTTTCAGTTCAATTATTTTGCATTAAAATGAACGTAATCTCGTAGAATCGCGCCCCCTACGTGCGAGCCGTGGGAACAGAAGCTGGTCAGAAGCGGAGATGGCAGGACAGAGCATTACATTACTGCGATGGAAGTATTCACATTATTTTGAAATAGTCGAGGAAAAGGAGAAGGGAATAATCGTTAAGTGTAAATGATGTGTTGGTGAAAAGCTTTTGTCAACGGCAAAAAATACCACTTCAAATTTAAAAAAAACATCTGCAAGCAAAGCACAGCACTACAGATGTGGAAGAGAGAGAGCCGAATGAAACCTGCACCCCGCCTCAAGATAAACAACAAAGGCTTGATTTCAGTACATTAATATTTAGTAAATAGATTTTCAGTAGATTTTCAGATACTAACCCTAACCCGAGCCACATCATACACATGGGCACACATGAACATCACCCATCCCTTCCTCTCTCACACACACACACACACACACACACAACTCTGCTCAGCCAGATTTATTGTAAATGTCACACACCAACATAATGAGAGAAAACACAGACTTTGTTTGTGTTGTTTTTTTTTATGTGCGTGTTCGCTTGAGTTCAATACGGTATTTTCGTCAAATGCGCATGTGCGTGAGATGAATATACCGCAAAGTTTCCCAGTAGGGGCGAGATCATTTAAGTCGTATTGAACTCAAGCGAAGCGAACACGCACATTAAAAACAAACAAACACAAACTTCGATATGAACGTAAGAGCCGCATGAAACCAGCCATAAAACGCCGCATGCGGCTCGCGAGCCTCGGGTTGGCCACCCGTGCGTTACTGCATTAAACACTAGTACAAGAACTTCTCACCTGTTACACCTGTAAGGCCTGAAAGAGATCAAGCCTTAGCCAGGTAAGAAAAAGTAACGCAAAAGTAACGCAAAAGTAATATAACGCATTACTTTCCATAAAAAGTAACTAAGTAACGCAATTAGTTACTTTTTTGGGGAGAAACTCAATATTGTAATGCATTACTTTTAAAAGTAACGTTCCCCAACACTGTAGCATTATTGTTATTGTTAGCATTAGCGTTAGCATTAGGGTTACCGTTAGCAGTAGTGTTATTTATAGCACCACTGTTAGCTTCAGTGTTTTCGTTAGCATTATTGTTACCATTAGCATTAGTGTTATTGTTAGCATTAGTTATTGCTAGCGTTAGTGTTAGCTTTAATACAGCGTTATTGTTATTGTTGTGTCTTGTAGTCACACATGAGAAAAAGGAAAAGAAATTGACGAGAACAGATTTACAGATTTTGAGGAACACGGTGCTGTTTGGTTCTGCACTCTGATCGCTCAGAAGGTTTCTCTCAGGGTTCAGTCGGAGGACCGGGTTTGACACGACGCAAGCTATTTCATAATTAAGCTATTTTAATTTCATTACAAGTATTTTATTCAGGAGCAGCAGTCGGGTCTCAGATAGAACGTTTTCTGGAGAACTCACTTCATGCTAACGTTTCTTTGCTATACTCACGTGTGTTAGCATTAGCATTACTTGTCTTTTTGCAGACGTTAACAGTAAAGTTTCCATATCAGAGACAGTATTTACACTTTTTATACTCTAAAGAGAGAAAAATAACCCCTCCAGCTCTCACAACGTCTTTCTCTCCTTCCGTATTATTCAACCACTTTACTTACAGTCGTTCGAACGTCCAATGTTTGTCGCGGCAGAAAGTCGAATGCTGGAGAAAAACGTATTTATTACTCAAATTTATCTGTAATTGAAGCGATTACGTAATTACATGAATATTTATTTTCAGAATGTAAAAGTATTTTATGAGCGTTAAAGTGCAATAAATAATCTACTTTTGTGTGTCCTGTTAAAAACCTGCAGATATTATAATCCATCTACATCCTAAAACATGATGAAATAGAAAAGGTTGTGGTTTTGTTTTCCTGTTCAGCAGGAAAAGGAAAGGTATGTGTTGGGTTGTTTGGGTTTTAAGGGTTTAGTCACTGGTTCAGAATAAACAGAAATTAAATCCCCATAGCAACAAGGAGCTCAGATACACACCAAATAACATGTTCTGAAAAAGAGCACAGACAGACTGAAGATACATTTACTGTATATCTACTGTGTGTGTGTGTGTGTGTGTGTGTGTGTGTGTGTGTGTGATCCTGGCTGTCAAAAATATTTTGATGGGAATCCCAGTTGTTTTTATTGAGTCATCTCACCCATAAGCGTGAACTCCTATATGACTCATTGCCATAAAATTGAAAATAGATTTTGAGCAGCATTTGTCACACACTTTTATTGTACATTTTCAGACTCATGAGTCACAATTTACACAATAATGAACAACTCTGATGTTCACCTGACCATAAGATGGCTTTGTGCTTCTTTTACATCTTATTCCACATTCAGTCTCCATGTGCTGTTATAATGAGCTCCACTCTTCTGGGAAGATGTTCCACTAGATTTTGTGGAGATTCATTCAGCTACAAAGGTGTAAATAAAGCCAGGTATTGATATAGGTGAGAAAAGCAGATCTTCATGGAGCTGGCTTTGTGCACAGGGGCATTGTCATGCTGGAACAGGTTTGGGTACAACTGTCGGGAAGAGCTACATATTGTTGGGAAAGTCAGGTGTCCCAATACGCTTGGTTTGTGTGTGTGTGTGTGTGTGTGTGTGTGTGTGTGTGTGTGGACATTAGAATCATATTTTGACAAATGACTCATTACTCCTGCGTTTCTTGGAAGTCTAAAATTAGTGCTGAAATTCCTCCACAGGAACCAGTCACTGGATTGTGATTGGCCCAGAGGGTGTTGATTAATTCTCTGTACCAGGTACAGAAGCTCTGACAGCAGCACGGGTTTATGCTGAAACACTCCATCGTATGGAAGGAGTCTCCAGTGTGAGCGCAGTGTGTGTCTTTAAATCAGTCAGTAAAGGGGATCATTCTTTAGAAATAGCATCAAGTCCAAACTTATTTCTATTCATTTCCTTGAAATCTATCTGAGTAGATCAGGAAATTCATCTCTAAAGCTTGAAGTGTGTAAGTGTGTATGTCGTGTCGCTGATGCTGATGCTCACTCGAGATGGAAAACCGGTCTGTTTTTATTTCTTTTTCAAGTATAAAAAGTATTTTCACATGCAGGTCGCCTGATCTGTCACGTCACATATTTACATACTTTCCTAACATGTCACGTTTTGTTTTTCACACACACACACACACACACACACACAGTAAATGGAATATATTGGTTTAGAATAGTGATCCTCGTGTGTATACGTTTTTTCCTTGAATCAGAGTCGTCACAAGTCGTGCGTTTTTAAAACATTATTTGATGTCTTGATTTCTCTCCTTTTACTCCTGAGCACATGAACTACCTGAAATTGTTGTACCTCTTTAGTGTCTGAAGATATTCATCACACAAACATTTGTCTCATGCCGCTCATATTTGAGATGTTTTAGCTTTTTCTTTGTGTTTCTGGCAAGCATTCAAGCACGCGTTCACCTTCGGAGGAAAATACGTCAATACCAGGAGGAAATTCTTCTGCTTTATTCATTTTTTTTACAGTCTCTCTCTCTCTCTCTCTCTCTCACACACACACACACACACACACACACACACACACACACACACTCACTCACAGGACTGGTTCTAGACATTTGAAGACTCGAGGCAAAGTTGATATTTGGGGCCCATGTTCTTCTTCCCTCCACCTTTCAAAATAAATAAAGAGTTCAGATACAAAGCCTCATCTGTGCACTCATTCACTGAGCTACAAGGGATTCAGTAAAGCCAGGAACTGATGTAGGTGAGGTGAGGAGGCCTGGTGTGCAGTCAGCGTTCACATTTCTCCCTAAAAATGTTTATAGTAGGAGATTATCCACACTCATCCAACCCATGGAACGCAGATCTTCATGGAGCTGGCTTTATGCAGGTTTGAGTCTTCTGGTTCAAGTGAAGGCAAAATTTACACTCATATATGATGACAGCTCACATACCTGCACCAGGAGCTCTGCTTTCTTTGCTTAGCTGCTCAGCTGTTTCTCTATGCAGCCCCTGAGTGATGGCGCCTTCAGGTCAGGATGCAGACACGTTGATTTTTGTCCATCCCTGTGCACGATCTCTTCATGCATTCAGAGAGTGCATTTAAATGCTGATATTATCTCATCACAGTTATTTATATCAGGACAAAGAGCCCTGACTTACGCTGTCCGTCTTGATTGGTGAAATAGTGTATAGGTTTGTTATGGTTATAAAGGCCCTGCCATCCAAACCCGAAGCCCCGCCTCCAAGCCAGAAAACCAAGACAATTACCTGCTCTGCCATTCGCTAGCTGACTACAGTGTAGCTGCAAAGTCTCTGATCAAAAGAGAAACTTCCCAATACATCACATCATATCCATCAAAGACAGAAAATGCTTCCTAGTGAGAGTGAGAGGTATAATCACAGCCCCCTCACACCCCAGCCAGCGTCTGTTTACCCCTCAACACTACAGGAGTCTTCCCCGTTACACTCGCAGACTCATTTACATTTACAGCATTTAGCAGACGTCCTTATCCAGAGCGACGTACTAAAGTGCTTTGAGTCTCTAGTAATGAATAAATCTACACTGTACACAAGATTATACACTTAATATAAATATAACTCTTGAATTCTACAAACTTGGAAAGTGCTAATTTAAGTGTTTCAGGAAGATGAAGGTCTTCAGTCGTCGCTTAAAGATAATCAGGGACTCTGCTGTTTGGACATCTAGGGGAAGTTCATTCCACCACCTCGGTGCCAGAACAGAGAAGAGCCTTGAAGTGTACTTACTTCTCATTCTGAGAGAAGGTGGTACCAGTGGAGCAGTGCTGGAGGATCTCAGACAGCGTGGTGCAGTGCGAGATGTGATGAGGTCACTGAGGTAAGATGGTGCTGGTCCATTTTTGGGCTTGTAGGTGAACATCAGTGTTTTGAATCTGATACGTGCAGCTACTGGAAGCCAGTGGAGGAGCAGCAGTGGGGTGGTGTGGGAGAACTTGGGCAGATTGAACACAAGTCGTGCCGCTGCATTTTGGATCATTTGCAGTGGATGAATAGCGTTCAGGGGAAGACCTGCCAGCAGAGAGCTGCAGTAGTCCAGTCTTGAAATGACGAGAGACTGAACAAGCACCTGGGCAGCCTGTGTGGAGAGAAACGGTCGAATCCTTCTGATGTTGTAAAGACTCCTCGTTGTAAAGACTCCTTTCTGGCTTTCTGAAGCCAGACACTGACGTGTACAGGACTGTTAAAACCCAGTCCTGGTCTCAGACACTGACTCCTGTTTAAAATAACTGTCCTATACAATATAAATGCAGTTTCGCACTCTTATTAGCATTTACACCACCGTCTACTGATACACTGTCTACACCTCTATAGTCACCTGATGCTCACTGGGTCGTTGTACCTCGTTTTCTGCACAATGCACCTTGTATAGAGATGTGCATTTCCATAACTGAGGCCATTGCGATTTACATCTTGATGCATTAAAGATACATATGAAGCAGCTACTGATGTGATGCGATTCTACACGATGCGATGGAACAAACCTGATGCTCTGCAATTCGTAGTGTTGTGATACGTCACGTAGCAGCAGTGGTGCTGAGAGAACTTACTTTTATTCTAAGTGCTAAAAGTAAAGCACATCTACTTATAGTTCTATAGAAATAAATGTTTTTTTACTAATTAATAACGATGGATCGTGATACAAATATCAACGTGTCTGACACACACTTTTTAAAATCAATGCATCTCAATATTAACTTGAATCTTACCATCCCTACCTCATATACATCACAGCACACGTGTACACTGCACTCTGCACGTGTGCTCTGTGCATCGACAATAAAGCTGAATCTAATCTAATCTAATCTAATCTACATTCCAGTGTTCAGACCACGGTAATGACAAATGATATTTTGTCTCTATGAATCTACCCCCATCAGCTAAAAATAGATCTGAAAAACACTATCCCACACTCATGCCACCTTAATGGTGAATCCAAGACTCCTCCCTGCACCTTCTAGACTCAAGAACATCAGATAGCTTGTGTGACTCAAAGACACTTCTGAGATCTGTTTTTTTTTTTTGTCCTTAGCCCTAATCTGAACCTCAATCAGTAGGTAACAGATCGGACTTCATCTCCAACATCATCGTTTCTCTCTAAATCACATCTGCAAGATCTTCACGTCTTACTGGCGTTTATGGAATGAGACGATCTCAGACATCATGTCACGCCACATCTTATCTGGAGCAGGGACGCAAACATTTCCAAAAACAAAGCTGAGAACAGAGCAGTCTCAGTCTTACAGACTGACTGTAAGTGTGTGAACAAATAAACTAACTACCTGAGCAGTATAGAATCCACTCTGCAGTCCAACTCCACCTACACAAGACCATTTATCAGCTGTGTGTGTGTGTGTGTGTGTGTGTGTGTGTTATGTCTGGCTCTCAGTACTGTTGACTGCTTTCCACATGGACCCTGAAACTGCCTCAGGGCAGATCCTTATCTGAGATCTGGGATTTGGTTCCTGCCAGTGGTATTGAAGCTCAACACCAGGTTTCAGATTCGCTGCTGTTCTGGGAATAAACGCTGATCTGCTCCAAAACTACAAGTTACAGCAAAATCTGGGTTTTTGTTAAATAAATAATATAGAAATATAAATGTGATGTGTGTAATATTGCTGAACTGAATGAGTATTTGATATAAAGGGAGTTAATGTATGTGTAAACAAACTCGCTCAGACTGTGTGGATTCGTGATTGACCTCCATCCTGCATTCAGATTTACAGCAGAGGTGGGTGTGGCTTATTTTCCATCACAGTGACAATAGCCAATCATCTGCATCTGTGAGCTCTCTATGTGTAGAAGAGGGCAGACAGCATGGCTCTTTATTTGGAGTGTGTTACTCCATCCAGTGATGCAGAAGTCAACAGAAGTCAAATGTTTAGTTCTATTTGGTTCTATTAAATTCTGTTTAGGCCCATTTTCTCCTGTTCAGTTCTGTTTGGTTCTGCTTCGCTTTGTTGAACCTTGTTTAACCCTGTTTAATTCTGTTTAATTCTGTTTGGTTCTGATGGTTCGTTTCTGTCCTGTTTGGTTTTGTTTGATTTAGTTTAATTCTGTTTGGTATAGTTTGAGCTTGTTTGGTTCTGGTGGTTCTGTTTGGTCCTGTTTGGTTTTAATTAGTTGTGTTTAATTCTGTTTAATTTTTTTGTTTGGGGCCCATTTTGTCCTGTTCGGTTCCATTTGGTTGTGTCTGTTTGACCCTGGTTGATACTGGTCGGTTCTGTAATGATGTTCTGTGGACTAAATGACTGTATCCTTCTCTTTCCATGTGTGTTGTTTGGAAGGGAAAAACAATATTTCTGTGATTATTCTAAAAAGCCAATGTGGAGCTGATGTTGTGATGAGAGGAAACCCCTGAATCAGATCCAGAAGGAGTTCCCTTTAACTCCCACACATCGTCTCCACGGTGACGCCAAATATTGAGTTAGAAAATCTGAATCATCTGAAATTAAACCACAGACCACAGAGGAACTGATTTAAAACTCTCTCCATCTGTGTGTGTGTGTGTGTGTGTGTGTGTGTGTGTGTGTTGTGCTTCCTTGGTTTCAACACACAATAATGCCGATTTTCCGTTTTCTTCATTTCTACAGGACTGAATTTACAAACAAATGAACAAGAATTTTACCAACATTTTACAGAAATAGTATCGATTAATATGAATAAATTATTAAATAAATACAAATTAATAAATAAAAACTGAATGCACAAATTAATAAATAAACAAATAATACATAAATACATTTACTGAAGAGTTGCACTTAAATAATTCTTCAAAAAAATCCTTCAAATAATTTAAACACTACAACAACAAAGTGCAAGAATAGTTTGCTTACTAACGCTCACACACCGCTCAACTACCGCTCAACTAACGCTCACCTACCGCTCAACTACCGCTCACACACCGCTCAACTACCGCTCAACTAACGCTCACCTACCGCTCAACTAACGCTCACCTAACGCTCACCTACCGCTCACCTAACGCTCACCTACCGCTCAACTACCGCTCACACACCGCTCACACACCGCTCAACTACCGCTCACACACCGCTCAACTAACGCTCAACTAACGCTCACCTACCACTCAACTAACGCTCACCTACCGCTCACCTACCGCTCACCTACTGCTCAATTAACGCTCACCTAACACACATTTAATGCTCATCCAGTCCTCACCTAATGCTTCACTAACGTCTATTTATTGCTTAACTAAAACTTATTTAACCCTCATCTAACGCTTATCTAATGCTCCTCCAGTCCTATTCTGATGCTCGTCTAATGCTCGTCTTTCATCTATTTCTCATCTATCATTTAAAACTCATCTAACCCTCATCAGGGATGTGGTATCTTAGTGTTTAAAGACATTGGACTTCTTAACAGAAAGCTATGAACTCAAAACCCAGCACAGGGTATAAATGAGATCATTGTAAGTTGCTCTAAAAAGGCGTCTGCCAAATACCAGAAACGTCATCTAATGTTCATCTAATACTAAAACTCATCACCCTCATCCAGCGTTCCGCGGTTTTCTGGGTGTTTTTACTCAAAGACTGACAGTGAAATGTATTTGTATGTTTATGATGTAGTTATGACGTCACAGTTTGCCCCTTAACCTCGTTAGTAAACTTTGAGAAACAGCGTCACAACACCTCCCTCTGCTGGCCAGGACTTATAAGTGCAACGACTTGAACTAACATGGAGGCAGCAGTTCAGTAGAAATAAAGTCTCCACTCCTGAGATTTCTGCCCAGACCTTCTACAGAAAACGGAGTAAAATCACTTCTCATTAATCAGGTAACTGCCGTGTTTCTTTTTTAATATAATCTATTAAATAAAATAAAGTTTTGATTAAAAGAAGTGAATAAATAAATAAGTGAATAAATTAATACATTTCATTTTAGCAGCTGGAGAGGAGATCCTCACTTGCTGGAGAACGTTGTTGGAATAAAGGGAACAGCTCTCTCCTGGCTCAGGTCTTATTTGACTGATCGCTATCAGTTTGTTGATGTAAATGGTGAGTTCTCCACACTCTCTGAGGTAAAGTTTGGTGTTCCTCAAGGATCTGTCTTAGGCCCACTGCTTTTCTCTTTATATCTGCTGCCTCTGGGTGAAAGTCAAGTCAAGTCAAGTTTATTTCTATAGCGCTTTTCACAACAGACATTGCCTCAAAGCAGCTTTACAGAAATCAACAGTGAAGGTGAATGGTGTGTGTTTGTCCCTGATGAGCAGCCGTGGTGACTGTGGCAAGGAAAAACTCCCTTAGATGTAATGAGGAAGAAACCTTGAGAGGAACCAGACTCAAAAGGGGAACCCATCCTCATTTGGGTGACATCAAGAGTTTGATCATAAATCTTTCAACAATACAGAACACTGGAGAGTGAGAACTAACATGAGTACTGGAGTATAAGATTATAAGTAAATGTTCTTTCTACAGTCTTTGGTATAAAAGTAGGAGCTACTGAGCTCAACATGAAATTATAGATAAACATGGTATTCGCTTCCATTGCTATGCTGATGATACACAGCTGTATATTTCAGCAAAGCCAGATGAGAGAGATCAGCTTAACAATGTTGAGGAGTGTGTAAAGGACATTAGACAGTGGATGCTTGATAACTTCCTTCTGCTCAACTCAGATAAGACGGAACTACTTTTACTAGGACCACATGCAGCTAGAAGCAAACTTTCAGATTCCGTAGCATCTCTGGATGGTGTTTCTGTCTCTGTGTGTACAGCAGTCAAAGACCTTGGTGTGATTATTGACTCGAGTCTTTCCTTTGAGTCTCACGTGAATAATATCACCAGGATCTCCTTCTTTCACCTTAGAAATATTGCTAAAATTAGAAATATGATGTCGTTACAGGATGCAGAAAAACTAGTTGATGCTTTTGTAACATCTAGATTAGACTACTGTAACGCTTTACTGTCTGGGTGTTGGAGTAAGTGCAGAAATAAGCTTCAGTTAGTTCAGAATGCAGCAGCAAGAGTCCTCACTAGATCTAGAAAATATGAGCACATCAGCCCTGTTTTAATCATCTACACTGCTCCCAATTACATCTCACACTGATTATAAAATACTACTACTGACGTATAAAGCACTTAACGCTCTCACGCTGCAGTATCTGAGTGAACTTCTGTACCAGTATGATCCTCCACGCCTACTTAGATCAAAAGGTGCAGGCTATTTGTTGGTACCTCAAATAATGAAGACTCCAGCAGGGGGCAGATGTTTCTCTTATAAACCCCACAGTTATGGAACAACCTTCCAATCAGTGTTCGGGACTCAGACACAGTCTCAGTGTTCAAGTCGAGGCTGAACACATATTTATTTAGTGGAGTCTTTAGTCAGTAGGTGTTTGTGAGGTAAAGGAGCAGATCTGGAGGGATCATGGATATGGAGTGTTTGGTGAACTGGGATATTTGGATGCTGTCGTCTCCTGACTCTCACTCAGGTTTGTTGATGGTGGTGTGGTGGGTCGTCTCTTATCCCAGAGATCCTCATGTCTGTGTTACCTTCTGCTTCTCCCTTTTAGTTCTGCTGCCAGAGTGAATCTTACCAGAGTCCAAACTGCACAGTGACATTAACTTTCATACCACAATCAGACTTAATAATCCATATCCTTCTCTTCCTGTCACCCCTCTTCTCTCTCTCTCTCTCTCTCTCTCTCTCTCTCTCTCTCGCGTTGCATGACGGGAGTGTAGGGTGTGTGAGTGATTCACGGGTGAGCAGAGCGACTTGAATCTCAAGTTTATTTATTTAATTATTTACTCTTTTTTCTTTCTTTTCTCCTGTTCCTACTCTCTTTCCCCCCTTTTAATCTGCGTGTACTGTGCGGAGTGTTTATAGTGTAGATAGTGTGTTGTGAGTGTTGGTGAGCTCCGTGGCGGAGGCCGGAGATGGGTGTGGCGTCTCTCTCTCACTCTGCCATGGGGTCAGGTGTGTTCCCCATACCGGGGCTACGGTGGAGGACGTGTTGGTGGCAGTGGGTGAGCAGGTTGGATATAATAATATTGTATCGGCTTCGAGAATGAATAAAGCGGTGGTGATTTTTCTGAATGAGCAGCTGTTGGTGGGGCAGGTGATCGGGAGTGGAGTGTGGGTGAATGGAGCTTACACTACCGTCTCACCGCTCGCGTCTCAGTCCGTGAAGGTCACGGTTTCAAATGTTTCTCTGTTTATTTCCGATTCCGACATCGAGAAGGAACTCGAGAGGTTCGGGAAAATTGCGAGCGGGAAGAGAATGGTTCCCCTCAGGTGTAAAAACAAGGCACTAAAGCACGTCATGTCTTTTAGACAGCAGGTGTACATGTTTCTGGATTCCCCGACCCTCGATATCTCCTTCCGTGTTTACCATCTGGATGTGCAGCTTGACAGGCATCAAGTCCAGGAGGTTCATGAAGCTCACGACAGGGAGCATCCTCTCAGCACTACCCTCTGCCTTCAAACTGAGCCTTAAGGAACATGGAGTAGATGAGTGAGAGGCAGGAAACCACAGCTACTTTCCTAAGGTGCAGGTTTCAGCTGCGGTGGAGGCGGAGCCAGAGAAAGGCTCTCTTCTGAGCTTCAGGACCCCTCAACTGGAGGACTTTGAGAACACCTCGATTAACGCACTGTACATCAGCTGCATAAAGGTGTCACACTACAGCACGCTCGAAGACTGTAGAGAATCGAAGTGGTCAGAAGTGTTTGGGTCAGACTAATCTCCCAAAGGCTGCTGGAGATCCCTGTACAAACCTCCGCTAGAGAAACGCACTGCAGATCTCCAATGGAGGATCGTTCACTGGGCGGTAGCTACGAACAGACACGTGGCACACATCAACCCCACCATAGGGAGGGAATGTGTCTTCTGTAACACAGACGAGTCAGTAGACCACCTGTTTCTACACTGCTGCAGGCTGAGAGGACTGTTCAGGGTGTTCAGGGACGGGTCAGAGACCTGGGCAGTATCTTCAGTGAAGAGCTTTTTATCTTTGGGCCTGAATACATGAGCACAGACAAAAAAACGTGTCTGCCTGATAAACTTCCTAATAGGAGAATCAAAGCTGGCGATCTGGTTAACTAGGAAAAGGAAACTCAGGAGCGAAGGCACAGTAGATCCTGAGGTGATGGT
>JAAIIK010019937.1:5850-20267 GCA_014706435.1 Silurus glanis | reverse complement strand
ATAGATTAATTATCACTTAATATACTTGAAGTTGTTCCAAAATAACATTTAATATGCACTTAGTATAGTATAATAAAAATATAATAAGTGCATCCAAAAAATTACAACTTAAGTATATTTCTTTTTCACCTGGGGATTCTGAGTAGATGTTTACTGACACTGGCGGTAAACACGTGTCTTATTTGTGGAGCGAATGTGGCTGTAATTAAGGAATTGAATCTAAAACGGAACTACGAGACAAAACATCAGGAGAAGCTGAAGAACCTGAATGCAAAGCAGACGATACAGAAAGTAGAAGAGTTAAAGAAGAATCTGACATTTCAGCAGACGTTTTTCACCAGAGCAAAATCACAAAGTGAAGCTGGTGTGAAAACAGGAGAAATCAGAGCCACATCAGCCATTTATTTACCCAGGGAGAGTTTCTGAAGAGCTGCATGTTCATATTTCTAACTTGTATAATTTTGCAGGATATATTTTTATGGAGAGCAAAATATTTTAAGTTGTTTAAAGTTTAAGTGTATTTATTCTGGAATAATATTCCTGTCTGTTTTTATTCATATTTATGTTAAAAAAAACATTACGTTTAAGTGTGTTCAATAAATGTTTGTCCTGTTCAGCCCGCGACCTAAAGTGTGCTTTGAGTTTTGGCCCCCTGTGCAATTGAGTTTGACACCCCTGATCTAGAGTATAACCACATTGATTCTAGGTATTCAGTGGCCCAGTCAAGCTCTGCGGGGTCAGACGGAGATCTATTTAATATCGTAATTTCTGTAAAATTATTGATAAAACGCGCTGCTGTAACTGATGTGAAAGTACGCTTAACACTGTAAGATAAGATAAGATAAGATAAGATAAACCTTTATTCGTCCCACAGTGGGGAAATAACTGTGTTACAGCAGCAAAATTAAGAAATAAAAATAAATGCAAATATATAAAAAAGAATATACAAAGAAATAAAAGCAAAGAAATAAAAAACTAATAATAATAATAATAATAATAATAATAATAATAATAATAAACGAAGAATAAAAATAGATGCAAATATATAAAAAAAAGAATGTACACATACTACAATAACAGTATATACACAGTACAATGTATAAATGCAAATAGGGGGAGAAAAAAAGTACACATTTCAGGTAATATTTCAAAGTGGTATTGCACGTAATTGTGGGTAATATTGCACATAATATTGCACATGATTCATGTAATATTGCACACAGGTAATGTTTATTGCACAGCTAAAAAGTAATAACAGTGTTGTATTTTGGTGACTGTTTTTACTGGGAACAGCTTTGGTTGTAAAGTCTAACAGCAGCAGGGAGAAAAGACCTTCTGTAACGCTCCTTCAGACACTTAGGATGTATCAGTCTGTCACTGAAGGAGCTGCTCAGTGATGTAACGGTTACATACAGGGGGTGAGAGGCGTTCTGCAGCAATGATGATAGTTTTGCTACCATCCTCCTTTCTCCCACCTCCTGTACAGTGTCCAGGGGAATCCCCAGGACTGAGCTGGCCTTCCTGATCAGCTTGTCTAGTCTCTTCCTGTCTGCAGTAGAGATGCTGCTGCCCCAGCAGACCACTTCATAGAATATGGCTGAGGCCACTACAGAGTCAAAAAAGGTCTTCAGTAGCTCTCCTTGCACTCCAAAAGACCTTAGTCTCCTCAGCAGAAAGAGTCTGCTCTGCCCTTTCTTGTAAATTGCCTCAGTGTTGTCTGTCCAGTCCAGTTTGTTGTTTAGGTGAACACCCAGGTATTTGTAAGAGTCCACTCTCACAATGTCCTTTCCCTGAATGTTCACTAGTGATAAAGTTTGTTTGTGCCTACGGAAATCCACCACCAGTTCTTTCGTTTTCCCCGCATTTATCTGGAGGCAGCTCCGTTGGCACCAGTCCACAAAGTTCTGAATAAGTCCTCTGTACTCCCTGTCATCATCATCCGTGATCAGACCGATGATGGCAGAGTCATCAGAGAACTTCTGTAGGTGACAGGTTGCTGAGCTGAACATGAAGTCTGCAGTGTAGATGGTGAAGAGAAACGGGGCTAGAACCGTTCCCTGCGGGGCTCCAGTGTTGCAGACAATCATGTCAGACTCACAGTCACGAGTCCTCACATACTGTGGTCGGTCTGTGAGGTAGTCCAGTATCCAGGCAGACAGATGATGGTCCACTCCCATGTACACCATCTTATCCCTCAGGAGCGCAGGTTGGATGGTGTTAAAAGCACTAGAGAAGTCAAAAAACATGACTCTCACAGTGCTCCCAGCCTTTTCCAGGTGTGAAATAGCCCGATTTAGGAGGAAGATGACTGCGTCTTCCACTCCAATGCCAGGTTGGTAGGCAAACTGAAGTGGATCCATTGATGGGCTCACCAGAGGTCGGAGATGAGTAAGCACTCATGAGTAAGCACTCTCCAATGTTTTCATCAGATGCGAGGTCAGTGCTACTGGTCGATAGTCTCCGAAGTCTTTTGGGCGCGACATCTTTGGAACAGGCACCACGCAGGATGTTTTCCATATCTGTGGCACCTTTCCCAGCTTCAGGCTCAGGTCAAACATGTACAGCAATATGCCGCACAGCTGGTCTGCACAGGTCTTAAGTAGCCTGGAGCTGATGCCGTCTGGGCCCACAGCCTTCCTCGCTTTGATCTTCCTGAGCTCCATTCTCACCTGGGCTTCTGTAAGGGGCAGTGTGTATTGGATGGAGTGTTGACTGGAGGGAATCGGCAGGGGGGGGAAGTTAGGTGTGTTGTGTATTGTCTGTGAGCTGATAGCTGTGCAGAGAGAGGTGGGGCTGGAGCTGCTTGCTGTGGGGGCAGAGAGGGGGGATTGCAGCAGGGGGGACTGGATGTGGGCAGGGGAGGGTAGCTGATCGAATCTGTTAAAGAATAGATTGAGATCATTCACCCACTTCTGGTCACCCTCAGCCTGAAAACTGGACTCCTTATGACCCGTGATGGTTTTGAGCCCCTTCCACACACCGCTGACATTGTTCTGCTGCAGCTGATCCTCCATCTTCCTCTTGTAGCATGCTTTTCCTTCCCTGATCTTCTTTCTCAGTTCTCTCTGGACAGTTTTCAGCTCTTCTTTGTTTCCTGATTTAAACACCCTCTTCTTCTCTTTAAGGAGAGTCTTTATATCAGGGTTAATCCACGGTTTGTTGTTGGGAAAACACCGTACAGTCCTGGTGGGTACAGTATTCTCCACACAGAAGTTAATGTAGTCCGTAATACAGTCTGTTAGACTGTCAATATCCTCCCCATGTGGACTGCACAATTCCTCCCACTTAGTTGTTTCAAAACAGTCTTCCAGAGCCTCACTGGTCTCATCAGACCATGTTGTCACTGTGCGGGAGGTAGCTGGTTGCCTGCATACAAGGGGTTTGTACACAGGTAGGAGATGAACCAGGTTGTGATCCGATCTTCCCAAGGGGGGGAGGGCTGCTGATGTATAAGCCTCCTTTGAGTTGGCATAGAATAAATCCAGTATTTTATTGTCTCTGGTGTGGCATGAAACATTCTGGGTGAATGTGGGCAGAGTGGAGGGGCATGATTAAAATCTCCAGAGATAATGAGAAGTGCATTTGGGCTCTGTTAACAGTCTGTTAACAACAGAATGCAGGACATCGCATGCCGATTCACCGTCAGCAGAGGGGGGAATATACGCAGCTATCGCGATAACATGCAAGAATTCCCTGGGCAGATAGTACGGCCTCATGCTAGCGGCTAACAGCTCAATGTCCTTACAGCAGATCTGCTCTTTAATAGTGATGTGTCCAGTTTTACACCATCTATTATTCACAAACACTGCCAGTACTCCTCCCTTTCTCTTACCGCTCTCCATCGTTCTGTCCGCGCGCAGTAAATCAAATCCATCCAGAGCCACGGTCGTATCCGGTGTTAGCTTGGTTAGCCATGACTCCGTGAACAGCATGATGCTACATTCCCGGAATTCCCTCTGATGCCGGGTAAGAGCCGCTAGCTCGTCCATCTTGTTGGGTAAAGATCTTACATTTCCCATAACGATGGACGGGAGAGTTGGTCTGTAACGTCTCCTTTTATTCCGACACATAGCTCCAGCACGGTTCCCCCGTCTTCTCCTTCTTAGCTCGCGGGGAATATCCGGTTTTTCTTCTAGTAGCATCGGCATGTTGCGGAATGCTAACAGCTGATCCCTTGTGTAAACAATAGGACCGTGGCTGTGAACAGAGTTTCCAGACGAGACTGTGAACAAAGTCCAAAGAAGTAGGAAAAGTAGAGCAAACTCTGTGACTTTGTTGGTGTCCATTGTGCAGTTTGCAACTATTTCGCGTACGTACAAAAAAGAAAAAAAAAAATCACAAAGTGCCGGAACACTATAAAATAAATTAAAAAAGCACAAACTTAACGGGAGCTGCTTCAACAGGCTGCCACTTGGGCGGCGCCTAACTAACGTGGTGAGGTAGAAATACAATGACTGAGGCAGATTTTAAAAGAGATGAGATAATGGTCTGAAATAGCTTCAGACTGTGGAATTATGACTAAGTTCATTCATTCATTCATCTTCTCCCGCTTATCCGAATTCGGGTCACGGGGGCAGCAGTCTAAGCAGATTCCCTAGACACTTCTCCGTGTCCAGGGATCGGGTTGTCAAGGCCCCCGCCTTCGACTGCTGCCCGATCCTCTCAGCACCGGTCCCTTACGGTCCCTCCTGCAGGTGGTGAGCCCACGGGAAGGCGGCCCCACGTCGCTCCTTCGGCGCCATACCGGGCGACGTCACGGTCCTTGATTTATTTTTTTCTCGTAAGGGTTTTTATGACTAAGTTTTTTATTTTTAATCCAAATGTTAAGAGTGTGTCCACCACTATGAGTGGGTCCTATAACATTCTGATTAATTCCAACTGAATCTAGAATGGACACAACTGCTGCTCTTAAGGAGTCTTCCTGCTTATCAAAATGAATATTAAAGTCACCAACAATTAATGCTTTGTCTAAAGAAGTAGCTAAATTTATGATGAAATCTGCAAATTCTATGAGAAAATCAGAGTAGGGCCCTGGGGGGTCTATAAATAATAATTAGTGGAATTGACTGACTGGACCTGCTTTTGGACACTGAATATTTTATGTTGGTGTAAAGAACTTCAAATGTTTTACATTTGTGTTTAGTCTTTTGTGTTTGACGCTTAGATTATTATTATAAATAGCTGCGTCTCCGCCTCCTCTGCCATTTAGACGGGGTTTGTGTATGTAACTATATTTAATGCTACATAGTCATTCGGTTTAATCCACGTTTCTGTCAAACACATTATTTTAAATTCCTGGTCGGTAATAATTTCATTTATAGTAAGCGCTTTTGACGTGAGAGATCTAATATTCAACAATCCTATCTTTAGATCAGAGGTGCTGGCTGTGCGTTCAGTCCTATTTAATTTAATGTTAATCAGGTTACTTAAACAGACTTTCTGAGAATTCCTTTGGAACCTTTGGTTTCGCTCGGGGGACAGACACAGTTTCAATATGGTGCATCCTGAGTGACGACTCACTGACATGTCACTTGTTAACTAGTGCTGTTCTGAGACTATGACTTATACTACAAGAAATGAGAGCAGCACCTTCCCGAGTGGGATGGATACCGTCCCGCCCTAACATGCCAGCCTTGCCCTCAAAATTGCTCCAATTTTTTATGAAGCCCACATTGTTTTTGAAACATCACTCAGACATCCAGCAGTTCAGCGACCATAACATGCTGTAGGCTACATTGCCAGGTCGCATTGGGATGGGGCCAGAGCATGTTACTGCATCGGACATTGCCTTCGCTAATTTACACACCAAACACAGCATCGGGACGCTGCGCTCATTGTGGTAGGAGATTTCAACAGTGCATAACCTCAAGCGCGCACTACCGAACTTTCATCAGCACATCACCTGCCCCACCAGGGGTGAAAGGACACTGGACCACTGTTACACAACATTCAAGAAGAGCTACAAGGCACAATCACGTCCACCGTTTGGGAAATCGGACCATGCCGCCATCTTCCTCATGCCTGTTTACAAACAAAGGCTGAAACAGGAAGCTCCGGTTCAGAGGGAGGTTGCGCGCTGGACTGAACAATCGGTGGCCGCTCTGCAGGACGCTTTGGAGGACGCAGACTGGGACATGTTCAGGCACAGCTCTGATGACGTCAACATGTTTACGGAAGCATTTGTGGGATTCATCGGGAAACTAGCGGATGATACTGTGCAAAAAAACACCATCAGAACGTTTCCCAACCAGAAGCCGTGAGTGGATAAAACCATCCGCGACGCCCTGAGATCCCGCTCCTCTGCCTACAACACATGGCTCGCCACCTGGGACATGGACGATTACAAGGCTGCGTCTTACAGTGTTCGCAGAGCGGTAAAGGATGCAAAGCGGCGCTACGGGAGGAACAGTTCCAACATGGTGGCTCTAGGAGCCTGTGGCAGGGACTAAGAACAATCAAGGACTACAGAACACCATCTTCTAGAATGGTGAATGCAGATGCTTCTCTGGCAGACAAGCTAAACACCTTTTATGCTTGTTTAGGATGCAGCTAACCATGCTAGCGGCACAAACAGCATGCACGCCGAGAGAGCCGGAGAGGTAAACCATTGTTCCTGTCCCGAAGAAACCCCAGCCCGCCTGCCTTAATGACTATCGCCCTGTAGCCTTGACCTCAGTAGTGATGAAGTGCTTTGAGAGACTTGTCAGAGACTTCATCACTGCATCACTACCATACACACTGGACCCATTACAGTTCGCGTACCGTCAGAATCGTTCCACTGAGGATGCCATTGCTCATCTCCTCCACACCACGATGAGCCACCTGGACCACAGAAATGGGACTTATACAAAGATGCTGTTTGTGGACTACAGTTCAGCATTTAACACCATAATTCCCTCCACACTCACCTCTAAGTTGGAGGTCCTGGGACTCAGCCTGCCGCTGTGCCAATGGATCTCTAACTTCCTGACAGACAGACCACAAGCCATACGGGTGGGAAAACACTCCTCATCCACCCTCACCCTCAGAACTGGAGCTCCCAAGGGTTGTGTTCTGAGCCCCCTGCTGTACTCACTGTACACATACGACGTGTGGCCACTTCCAACTCCACCACCATCATCAAGTTTGCTGACGACACTGTTGTCAACAACGACTAGACAGCCTACCTACAGGAGGTTAAAAACCTGGAGAGATGGTGCCAGGAGAACAACCTTCTCCTGAATGTCAGCACGACTAAGGTGTTGATACTGGACTTCAGCACGAAGCAGGAGTGGTCATACCAACCGCTAAACATCAATGGGACTCCAGTGGAGAGAGTGGACAGTTTCCGATACCTAGGTGTTCACATCATACAGGACCTGTCACACCAACACCCTGGTGAAGAAATCCCGGCAGCATCTGTACCATCTGAGATGCTTAAGGGACTTTAAATTACCCTCTCAGGTGCTAAAGACTTTTTACACTTGCACCATTGAGAGCGTTCTGACGGGTAGCGTCACTTCCTGGTTCGGGAACAGCACCATGCAGGACAGGCGAGCCCTCCAGAGGGTGGTGCGTTCAGCTGAATGTACCATCCACACCGAGCTCCCTGACCTGCAGGACATCTACAGCACGCAGTGCCGGACCAGAGCCAGGAAGATTATGAAGGACCTCAGCCATCCCAACAATGGACTTTTTTCTTTGTTGCGTTCAGGGAAAAGCTTCCGCTCCCTGAAAGCGAACACAAAGAGAATGAGAAGGAGCTTTTTCCCACAGGCCATTCGGAATTTAAACCAGGAAACACCAAGGATCTAAAAACTGGCCCACTCTCTCCATCATCACACTTTTTCTCTGCACATATTTTTCTTTTCGCACTACGACACTTTGGACTTGCTCAGCACAGTGCACTTTATATTTTATTTTATACCACACCATACCACACACTTTAAGGACAATTACATAAACCACCTTAAATTGTTTACTGTTTTACTGTTTACTGCCACAAGCATATTTTCTATACACCTTTTTTTCTCATATATATCTTTATATATTCTTATATTTTATATAGTTTTTATACTTTATTTATCTGCCTTCTTTTTCCTGTTTTATTTTTCTCCACATCCTATTCAATCATGCCGGACCATCGTAAAAAGCATTTCACTGCATTTCGTACCCTGTATGTATGTGTATGTGACAAATAAAATTTGATTTGATTTGACTTGACTTGCACTTGTAGGTACAGATTTTGAAGGATCTTTTTCCAGGTAGGTTGTTCCAAACACCACGGAGAACAACCCACAGATATGCCAGACAGACTTGATGATGTAATCAGGGCTCTGTCAGGGCCAAACCACTATTCTCAGGACTATTTTTCTTCTTTACGCTGAAAGTAGTTTGTTTGAGGTCATTGTCCTTCTGCATAATACATTTGGGGCCAATCAGATGCCTCCCTGAGGATATTGCATGATGAATCTGCCTATATTGCAATGATGATACCATTAATTCAACTCCATATGGAAAAATGCAGCCCAAAACTTGTACAAGCATGCTACAGTGATGCCTGCAGACACTCCTGCTACAGCCAAATATTTTACATTTTGACTCATCAGTCCAGAGCAGATGTTGTATTTTTTTCTGCATATTGTACCTATGTTTTCATGTATAGTTGAGTCACTGAGCCTATGATATATATATATATATATACACTGGCGATCAAAATTAGAGAACAATTTATAAACAATTGAACAATTCTGAAATAATGTCATCTTCACTGCTCAACAGTTGAAGATTAACTAAGGCAAGCCAAACTGCTCCACGGATGATGCCATCTCCAGTACCCTTCATTTGGCCCTCACCCACCTGGACAACAAGGACTCATATGTACGAATGCTGTTCATTGACCTGATTGAGAAGTTGAGCCTACTGGGCCTGAACACCTCTCTCTGCAACTGGACCCTGATCTTCCTGACTGGGAGACCTCAGTCAGTTCGGATTGGGAACAGCATCTCCAGCACCACCACACTGAGCACTGAGGTTCAGGCTGGTGGTGGTGGTGTAATGGTGTGGGGGATATTTTCTTGGCACACTTTGGGCCCATTAGTACCAATTGAGCATCGTGTCAACGCCACAGCCTACCTGAGTATTGTTGCTGACCATATCCATCCCTTTATGACTACAGTGTACCCATCTTCTGATGGCTACTTCCAGCAGGATAACGCGCCATATCATAAAGCGCAAATCATCTCAGACTGGTTTCTTGAACATGACAATGAGTTCACTGTACTCAAATGGCCTCCACAGTCACCAGATCTCAATCCAATAGAGCACCTTTGGGATGTGGTGGAACAGGAGATTCGCATAATCTCTGAGGAATGTTTCCAGTACCTTGTTGTATCTATACCACGAAGGATTAAGGCAGTTCTGAAGGCAAAAGGGGGTCCAACCCGGTACTAGTAAGGCGTACCTAATAAAGTGGCCGGTGAGTGTATATAGACTTGTTTATTCAGCTTGCCTATCTGCACATTTCCTCTTCAATGCCATAGCCTTAGAACATCTATCTGTACTTCTTAATGATGTCCACACATCTCTGCACTGTTATAGACTTTATGTTTATTCACATGCTGTACATATGCTACATATTTATCTTCACTATTTACACGATTGCTACTTTTTGCAATTCTGTTAGATGCCAAACTGCATTTTGTTGCTGTGTACCTGCACAATGCAATGATAATAAGCAGTGTTGGGCAACGTTACTTTTAAAAGTAACCCCTCCTTGAACTGCCACCTTAACGTGGTGGAGGGGTTTGAGTACCCGAATGACCCTAGGAGCTATGTTGTCCGGGGCTATATGCCCCTGGTAGGGTCTCCCAAGGCAAACAGGTCCTAGGCGACGGGTCAGACTAAGAGCGGTTCAAAACCCCTTATGAGAAAAAACAGACCAAGGACCGTGACGTCGCCCGGTATGGCGCAGCCGGGGCCCCACCCTGGAGCCAGGCCCGGGGTTGGGGCTCGTATGCGAGCGCCTGGTGGCCGGGCCTTCCCCCACGGGGTCCGGCCGGGCTCAGCCCGAAGGAGCGACGTGGGGCCGCCTTCCAGTGGGCTCACCACCTGCAGGAGGGACCGTAAGGGGCCGGTGCTGAGAGGATCGGGCAGCAGTCGAAGGCGGGGGCCTCGACAACCCGATCCCTGGACACGGAAGCTAGCTCTAGGGACGTGGAATGTCACCTCGCTGGCGGGGAAGGAGCCTGAGATTGTGCGTGAGGTTGAGAGGTTCCGACTAGAGATAGTCGGGATCACCTCTACGCACGGCTTGGGCTCTGGAACCACACTCCTCGAGAGAGGATGGACTCTTCACCACTCTGGAGTTGCCCATGGTGATAGGCGGCGGGCTGGTGTGGGTTTGCTTATAGCCCCCCAGCTCAGCCGCCATGTGTTGGAGTTTACCCCGGTGAATGAGAGGGTCGTTTCCCTGCGCCTACGGGTCGGGGATAGGTCTCTCACTGTCGTGTGTGCCTACGGGCCAAACGGCAGTGTAGAGTACCCGGCCTTCTTGGGGTCTCTGGGAGGGGTGCTGGACAGTGCTCCGACTGGGGACTCCGTCGTTCTACTGGGAGACTTCAATGCCCACGTGGGCAGCGACAGTGACACCTGGAGGGGCGTGATTGGGAGGAATGGCCCCCCTGATCTGAACCCGAGTGGTGTTCAGTTATTGGACTTCTGTGCTAGTTACGGTTTGTCCATAACGAACACCATGTTCAAGCATAAGGGTGTCCATCAGTGCACGTGGCACAAGGACACCTTAGGCCGTAGGTCGATGATCGACTTTGTGGTCGTTTCATCTGACCTGCGGCCGTATGTCTTGGACACTCGGGTAAAGAGAGGGGCGGAGCTGTCAACTGATCACCACCTGGTGGTGAGTTGGATCCGATGGCGGGGGAGGAAGCTGGACAGACTCGGCAGACCCAAGCGTACTGTGAGGGTCTGCTGGGAACGTTTGGCCGAGTCTCCTGTCAGAGAGATTTTCAACTCCCACCTCCGGCGGAGCTTTGACCGGATCCCGAGGGAGGCCGGAGATATTGAGTCCGAGTGGACCATGTTCTCCACCTCCATTGTCGAAGCGGCCGCTCGGAGCTGTGGCCGTAAGGTCTCCGGTGCCTGTCGAGGCGGCAATCCCCGAACCCGGTGGTGGAAACCGGAAGTAAGGGATGCCGTCAAGCTGAAGAAGGAGTCCTATCGGGCCTGGTTGGCTTGTGGGACTCCTGAGGCAGCTGACGGGTACCGGCAGGCCAAGCGAACTGCAGCCCGGGTGGTTGTGGAGGCAAAAACTCGGGCCTGGGAGGAGTTCGGTGAGGCCATGGAGAAGGACTATCGGCTGGCCTCGAAGAGATTCTGGCAAACCGTCCGGCGCCTCAGGAGAGGGAAGCAGTGCCCTACCAATGCTGTTTACAGTGGAGGTGGGGAGCTGTTGACCTCAACTGGGGATGTCGTTGGACGGTGGAAGGAATACTTCGAGGATCTCCTCAATCCCGCCGTCACGTCTTCCATTGAGGAAGCAGAGGCTGAGGGCTCAGAGGTGGACTCGTCCATCACCCAAGCTGAAGTCACCGAGGTAGTAAAGAAACTCCTCGGTGGCAAGGCACCGGGGGTGGATGAGATCCGCCCTGAGTACCTCAAGTCTCTGGATGTTGTGGGGCTGTCTTGGCTGACACGCCTCTGCAGCATCGCGTGGCGGTCGGGGACAGTGCCTCTGGAATGGCAGACCGGGGTGGTGGTCCCTCTTTTTAAGAAGGGGGACCGGAGGGTGTGTTCCAACTATAGGGGGATCACACTTCTCAGCCTACCTGGGAAAGTCTATGCCAGGGTACTGGAGAGGAGAATACGGCCGATAGTAGAACCTCGGATTCAGGAGGAACAGTGTGGTTTTCGTCCAGGCCGTGGAACACTGGACCAGCTCTATACCCTCTACAGGGTGCTGGAGGGCTCATGGGAGTTTGCCCAACCAGTCCACATGTGTTTTGTGGATTTGGAAAAGGCATTCGACTGTGTCCCTCGCGGCGGCCTGTGGAGGGTGCTCTGGGAGTATGGGGTCCGGGGCCCTTTACTAAGGGCTGTCCGGTCCCTGTACGACCGAAGCAGGAGCTTGGTTCGCATTGCCGGCAGTAAGTCAGACTTGTTCCCGGTGCATGTTGGACTCCGGCAGGGCTGCCCTTTGTCACCGGTTCTGTTCATAATTTTTATGGACAGAATTTCTAGGCGCAGCCAGGGCCCGGAGGGTGTCCGGTTTGGTGACAACATGATTTCGTCTCTGCTCTTTGCAGATGATGTTGTCATGTTGGCTTCATCAGACCAGGACCTTCAGCACGCACTGGGACGGTTTGCAGCCGAGTGTGAAGCGGCTGGGATGAGAATCAGCACCTCCAAATCCGAGGCCATGGTCCTCAGTCGGAAAAGGGTGGCTTGCCCACTTCAGGTTGGTGGAGAGTTCCTGCCGCAAGTGGAGGAGTTTAAGTATCTTGGGGTTTTGTTCACGAGTGAGGGAAGGGTGGAACGGGAGATTGACAGACGGATCGGTGCAGCTTCTGCAGTAATGCGGTCGATGTACCGGTCTGTCGTGGTGAAGAAAGAGCTGAGCCGCAAGGCGAAACTCTCGATTTACCGGTCAATCTACGTTCCTACTCTCACCTATGGTCATGAGCTCTGGGTCATGACCGAAAGGACAAGATCCCGGATACAGGCGGCCGAAATGAGCTTTCTCCGCAGGGTGGCTGGGCGATCCCTTAGAGATAGGGTGAGAAGCTCGGTCACTCGGGAGGAGCTCAGAGTAGAGCCGCTGCTCCTCCACATCGAGAGGGGTCAGCTGAGGTGGCTCGGGCATCTGTTCCGGATGCCTCCTGGACGCCTTCCTGGGAAGGTGTTCCGGGCGCGTCCCACTGGGAGGAGACCCCGGGGAAGACCTAGGACACGCTGGAGAGACTATGTCTCCCGGCTGGCCTGGGAACGCCTTGGTGTCCCCCCGGAAGAGCTGGAAGAAGTGTCTAGGGAGAGGGAAGTTTGGGCATCTATGCTTAGACTGCTGCCCCCGCGACCCGGCCTCGGATAAGCGGGAGAAGATGGTATGGTATGGTATGGCATTACAATATTGAGTTACTCCCCAAAAAAGTAACTAATTACGTTACTTAGTTACTTTTTATGGAAAGTAATGCGTTATATTACTTTTGCGTTACTTGTATCTCTTTCACGCCTTACAGGTGTAACAGGTGTAATATAGATAATTGGCATTAAGAAATAAGTTATATTAGGGCAAAAGACATGTCTTAAACATTTAAAATGTTTAATAACTTCTTAGAGAACAATAAGATGATCGACTAACTTTTGACCACAAGGCTGAACACTTTCCAGTCGCACTTCTGTACACTGCTTTTCAATCTGCCTTCGCCGTCAGGAATGTAACTATCGTTCGTGTATCTAAAGGTTAAGGGTGTGGGCTGCACACCGGTGATGTGGAGGGAGAACATACCTTTCGCTGTCATCACGTAAAACTTCGTGCAATTCCGTAAATATGACCTCGTCCTCGTCTACATCATTCTCTGCTTCATCATCAGCTTGAAACATTCTGAACGCTTTTACAAAGTTTGTGCTATTATCAGTGACCGTGGCAGTTTATCTTCCCAAAAAGAGCAAACGAGCTGTGAATTTGCTCTCTATCTCCGCTGTGACGGCATCGTACATGTGTCTCCCACCGAAAACTTTTATTCTGAGCAGTCTATAGATCTGCAGTGGTGGAAAGTCGGCAAAAGTTTTCTATATTTCTGTCTCCATTTCCATATATGCAACATTGCATAATGTTACATATATTCAACATTACACACACACACACACACACACACACACACACACACACACACACACGCACACATCTGTAGTGCTGTGCTTTGCATGCAGATGTTTTTTTTTTTTTTAAGTGGTATTTTTTGCAGTTGACAAGAGCTTTTCACCAACACATAATCTACACTTAACCATTATTCCTTTCTCCTTTTCCTCGACTATTTCAAAATAATAAGAATACTTCCATCACAGTAATGTAATCCCTAGTTTGCCATCTCCACTTCTGACCAGCTTCTGTTCCCGCTGCTCGCACGTATGAGTGCGCGATTCTACGTGACTACGTAGATCATTTTTTTATGCAAAATAATTTAACTGAAAAGTAACTCGCATTACTTTTTTTAAAAAAGTAACTCAGATATTAGTGTGTAAATTTATAAAGTAACTCGCTACTTTACTCGTTACTCCAGAAAAGTAATATTATTACGTAATGCACGTTACTTGTAACGCGTTACCCCCAACACTGATAATAAGAATCTATCTATCTATCTATCTATCTATCTATCTATCTATCTATCTATCTATCTATCTATCTATCTATCTATCTATCTATC